>CAUYON010027406.1:0-29580 GCA_963573935.1 Arctocebus calabarensis
CCCTGGATAGAGTGCCATGGCATCCACAGTTCACAGCAACCTCCAATTCCTGGGCTCAAGCGAGTCTCTTGCCTCTGCCTCCCAAGTAGCTGGGACTACAGGCATTCGCCACAATGCCCGGCCATTTTTTGGTTGCAGCCAGCATTGTTGTTTGGTGGGCCCAGGCTGGATTCGAACCCGCCATCTCAGGTGTACGTGGCTGGCGCCTTAGCCCGTTGAGCCACAGGCGCCGAGCCTTATTTAGTGTTTTTCATGGATATGAAAATACCCATGTTTGAGAGCGGCACCTATGGCTCAGTAAGTAGGGCACCAGCCTGTATACTGAGGGTAGCAGGTTCAAACCCGGCCAAATTGCAACAAAAAAATAACCAGGCGTTGTGGCAGGTGCCTATAGTCCCAGCTACTTGGAAGGCTGAAGCAAGAGAATCACCTAAGCCCAGGAGTTGGAGGTTGCTGTGAGCTGTGTGAAGCCATAGCACTCTACCGAAGGCAATAAAGTGAGACTCTGTCTCTACAAAATAAATAAATAAATAAAAAGAAGAAGAAAATACCCTTGTTTGATGGTGAATGATGAGGTGGGAGATTCTTAATGGTACATTAAATAGACGGTGGTACACTTAAGAGCTAATGGAACGTGGCCTCAGAAAAGAAATACTATTTGTAGACCTCAGTGTGTGGCTCAGAGAGCAATCAGGAAAGGGTTATTCTAATAATACTAATTTTTTTGTTTGTGTATTTTTATTTCCTTGCTTATTTTTTATTTCTTTGCTTTTTTTTTTTTTTTTTGAGACAGAGCCTCAAGCTGTCACCCTGGGTAGAGTGCTGTGGCATCACAGCTCACAGCAACCTCCAACTCCTGGGCTCAAGCAAGTCTCCTGCCTCCGCCTCCCAAGTAGCTGGGACCACAGGCGCCCACCACAACGCCTGGCCATTTTTTGGTTGCTGCTGTCATTGTTGTTTGGTGGGCCTGGGCTGGATTTGAAACCACCAGCTCAGGTGTACGTGGCTGGCGCCTTAGCCCGTTGAGCCACAGGTGCTGAGCCCTTTGCTTTTTTTTTTTTTTTAAAGACAGAGTCCCACCCTGTGCTCCTGAGCAGAGTGCATTGGTGTTGTAGCTCACTGCAACCTCAAACTCAGGTTGTGGGCATCCTGCTGCCTCAGCCTCCAGTATCTGCTTGGATTACAGGTGCTCGCCGCAGCTCCCAACTGGGTTTTTCTATTTTTTTCATGAGTCATGGTCTCACTCACACTCAGGCAAGTCTGGAACTCCTGAGCTCAAGCAATTCTCCCTCCTCAGCCTCCCACAGTGCTAGGATTATAGGCGTGAGCCACCGCACCCGGCAATACTAACTCTCTTATACTAAGTCTTAATAATGTCAGTTGTCTTTGTAAGGGTTTTTGCTGGAGATGGGAAAACTGTTTAAACCAGTTTAAAAGAAAGAAAGTTCCACTGTCTCATAAAGTTGCTGCCTGGACACTTAGGTCCTGGCTAGGAGTATCAGGTATAAGCCTGGGGTTTCCTTCCTCTGATACTTTAGGCTTTAGTAGGAGGAAGCTCAGGAAACTGGAGCCACTGGGGAACCCAGCAGTCTGGCTTTAGCTTATCCTACTACAAGGAGGGAAGCATTTTAGTTCCCTCTGCTGATAAGCAGTGGCCATGAAGCAGAAGGGCTGAGGCTGGTAGTGAGATGTGCTGTTGGCCAATGTGTCTCTGGACTTGGCATAAAGTAGTAGATCTGAGAGTGCATTCAGGCAGACCACCTGTGGTGTCCCCTTTCTTGCATTGAGGACAGGAGTAGTTATTTTCCAAAGGTGAGAGGAGCCGTTGGGTCTGGGCATGAGGCAAATCTTATTTTTTATTTTATTTTATTTTTTAGAGACAATGTGTCACTTTGTCACCCTCGGTAGAGTGCCTTGGCATCACAGCTCACAGCAACCTCCAGCTCTTGAACTTAGGTAATTCTCTTATCTCAGCCTCCCAAGTAGCTGAGACTACAGGCACCCGCCACAACACCCGGCTATTTTGTTGTTGTTGTTGTTGTTACAGTTTGGCTGGTGCCGGGTTCCAACCTGCCACCCTCAGTATATGGGGCCAGCATCCTACTCACTGAGCCACAGGCGCCTCCCAGGAAATCTTACTTCCCTTTTGTCAAGATGGTAGAAATTTCTATGGCAGCATTCCTTTGGATGCTCTGAATATTACCGTTATGTCCCTGTAGAAAAGGACTTCCACACTGAAAGAAATTGAAGGTGCTATTGGGTGGAATAAGGAGATGAGCTCCTTAAGCTTCCTTCTGTGCTTAGGCTACACAAGGGCAGAAGAGAGCTCTGAATATTTCCCATAGACTATAGGGAAAGACCAGAGCTCCTTGGGATTTGTCTGATAAACACTATTCTAGATTGATTCTGGTCCCTTTATCCTGGACACAACAGTGTTTCTTGAGTTTTAAGAAACAAGGTTAATTAAAACATTAGATACAGCTAACTTTATTTTTATTCAAATGTGCCGCGCTCCACATGAATGTAACATGATGATTGTAAAGTGAGTCCTTTGGAGCATTGTACCAGGACCTGCATGCATCTGTACTTCTGGGTAGGAAAGATACGCCAGACTAGGTATATGACCTGAGCAAAGGCATGGTGTTGGTGGTGGGCAAAGGAGAGAAGTCTAAGGTGAAACTGGAGAGAAGGCTCAGCACCTGTAGCTCAGTGGCTAGGGAGCTGGCCACATATACCCAGGCTGGCAGCTTCAAACGCGGCATGGGCCTGCTAAACAACAATGACAACTGCAACAAAAAAATAGCCGGGCATTGTAGTGGGTACCTGTAGTCCCAGCTACTTGGGAGGCTGAGGTAAGAGAATCGCTTAAGCCCAAGAGTTTAAGGTTGCTGTGAGCTGTGATGCCACAGAACTTTACTAAAGTTGACATACTAAGACTGTCTTAAAAAAAAAAAACTGGAAAGTGCTGAGGGCTGGAATGAGACATTGTGATTTCATTCTATAGGTAGAGTAGGTGAATAGGTGGCTGTCTCACTGTTATAAAAATCCACAATGTTGGGTGGCGCCTATGGCTCATCGAGTAGGGCACTGGTCTCATATACCGGAGGTGGTGGGTTCAAACCTGGCCTGGGCTGAACTGCAAAACAGAAAAATAGCTGGCTGTTGTGGTGGGCGCCTGTAGTCCCAGCTCTTCAGGAGGCTGATGCAAGAGAATCGCCTGAGCCCAGGATTTGGAGGTTGCTGTGAGCTGTGTGACTCCACTGCACTCTACCAAGGGTGATAAAGTGAGACTCTGTCTCTACAAAAAAAAAAAAAAATCCACAGTGTTGGGCAGCACCTGTGGCTCAGTGAGTAGAGCACCAGGCCTATATACCGAGGGTGGTGGGTTCGAACCCAACTGCAGCCAAACTGCAACAACAAAAAATAGCTGGGCATTGTGGTGGGTGCCTGTGGTCCCAGTTAACTTGGGAGGCTGAGGCAAGAGAATCGCCTAAGCCCAAGAGCTGGAGGTTGCTGTGAGCTGTGACACCATATCACGCTACCGAGGGCAACAAAGTGAGACTCTGTCTCTTAAAAAAATATATAACTGGGTGTTGTGGTGGGCACCTGTAGCCCCAGCTACTTGGGAGGCTGAGGCAAGAGAATCGCCTAAGCCCAAGAGCTGGAAGTTGCTCTGAGCTGTGATGCTATGGTACTCCACCGAGGGGGACAGAGTGAGACTCTGTCTCTAAAGAAAACAAAAATCCACGATGTTTTGAGCTCCATGACATCAGTTCTTTGGAATAAGATGTACTTGAGGCTCGGCGCCTGTAGCTCAAGCAGCTGAGGCGCCAGCCATATACACCTGATCTGGCTAGTTCAAATCTAGCCTGGCCCCGCCAAACAACAATGACGACTACAACCAAAAAATAGCTGGGCGTTGTGGCAGGTGCCTATAATCCCAGCTACTTGGAAGGCTGAGGCAGGAGACTCGCTTGAGCCCAGGAGTTGGAGGTTGCTGTGAGCTGTGATGCCACAGCACTCTACCCAGGGAGATAGCTTGAGGCTCTGTCTCAAAAAAAAAAAAAAATGATGTACCTGAATGCTAGTACCACTGTCTTCCCAGTGTGTGGCCCTGGGTGAATTATTTGCTCCCAGTCTATCCCATCTTGCAGTCCCTGTCTTTTGTGACAGTTTGGTTAGGAGGAATTGGCTTCCCCAACAGGAGTTCTGAATTATACCTTAAGCCTATCACCCAATTTGGGCTAGGCTAGTGGCTAACTACTGTGACAATTCTAAGGGTATGCAGTGATAATAGCAATTATAATTTATGCTTGTGTCTCTTCTAGGTATCAGCTGTGGGAAAGGAGGCTTTGCCATCTTGGCTGTACTGGGATCTGGAGAGCCATACCCTGGAGGGCCTCCCACTTGACACTGATAAGGGTGTACATTACATCTCAGTAAGTGCTGCACGGCTGGGGGCCAATGGGAGCCATGTTCCCCAGACCTCCAGTGTGTTTTCCATTGAGGTTTATCCTGAAGACCACAGTGAGCCACAGTCTGTGCGGGCAGCCTCACCAGACCCTGGTGAGCTGCTGTCATCTGCCTGTGTTGCTGATGAGCCTGTGACTGTCTTGACAGTGATTCTGGATGCTGACCTCACCAAGATGACCCCAAAGCAAAGGATTGACCTCCTGCACAGGATGCAGAGGTTCTCAGAAGTGGAACTTCACAATATGAAGTTGGTGCCTGTAGTGAATAATAGACTATTTGACATGTCAGCCTTCATGGCTGGCCCAGGAAATGCAAAAAAGGTGGTAGAGAATGGGGCCCTGCTCTCCTGGAAGCTAGGCTGCTCCCTGAACCAGAATAATGTGCCTGATATTCGTGGTGTGGAGGCCCCTGCCAGGGAGGGTGCTATGTCTGCCCACCTTGGTTACCCTGTGGTGGGTTGGCACATTGCCAATAAGAAACCCTCTCTTCCCAAACGCATCCGGAGGCAGATCCATGCCACACCCACACCTGTCACTGCCATTGGGCCCCCAACCACAGCTATCCAGGAACCACCATCCAGGATCGTGCCCACCCCAACATCTCCATCCATTGCTCCTCCTACAGAAACCATGGCCCCACCGGTCAGGGATCCTGTTCCTGGGAAGCCCACAGTCACCATTCGGACTCGAGGTGCCATTATTCAGACCCCGACCCTAGGCCCCACCCAGCCCACTCGGGTGTCAGAAGCTGGCACCACAGTTACTGGCCATATTCGTCCAACCATGACCATTCCTGGCTACGTGGAACCCACTGCAGTTGTTACCCCTCCCACAACTACCACCAAGAAGCCACGAGTATCAACGCTCAAACCAGCAACGCCTTCAACTGACTCTTCAACCACTACAACTCGCAGGCCAACGAAGAAACCACGAACTCCCCGACCAGTACCCCGGGTTACCACCAAAGCTCCCATCACCAGATTGGAAACGGCCTCTCCACCTACTCGCATCCGTACGACCACCAGTGGAGTACCCCGAGGGGGAGAACCTAACCAACGCCCAGAGCTCAAGAACCACATTGATAGGGTAGATGCTTGGGTTGGTACCTACTTTGAGGTGAAGATCCCATCAGATACTTTCTATGACAAGGAGGACACCACCACTGACAAATTAAAGCTGACCCTGAAGCTGCGGGAGCAGCAGCTGGTAGGTGAGAAGTCCTGGGTACAGTTCAACAGCAATAGCCAGCTCATGTATGGCCTGCCGGACAGTAGCCATGTAGGCAAACATGAGTATTTCATGCATGCTACAGATAAGGGGGGCCTATCAGCTGTGGATGCCTTTGAGATACACGTCCATAGGCGCCCTCAAGGAGATAAGGCTCCTGCGTGGTTCAAGGCCAAATTTGTGGGTGACCCAGCACCAGTGGTCAGTGACATCCACAGGAAGATTGCTTTGGTGAAGAAGCTGGCCTTTGCCTTTGGGGACCGAAATTGTAGCACCATCACCCTGCAGAATATCACCCGAGGTTCCATTGTGGTGGAATGGACCAATAACACATTGCCCCTGGAGCCCTGCCCTAAAGAGCAGATCATGGGGTTGAGCCGGCGGATTGCTGAAGATGATGGGAAACCTCGGCCTGCTTTCTCCAACGCCTTGGAGCCTGACTTTAAGGCCATGAACATTGCTGTGACAGGCTCTGGTAGTTGTCGGCACCTACAGTTTATCCCTGTGGCACCAGCCAAGAGGGTGCCCTCAGAGGTGCCGCCCACAGAGGTACCAGACAGGGACCCTGAGAAGAGCAGTGAGGATGATGTATACCTGCATACAGTCATTCCTGCTGTGGTGGTCGCAGCCATCCTGCTCATTGCTGGCATCATTGCCATGATCTGCTATCGCAAGAAGAGGAAGGGAAAGCTTACCCTTGAGGACCAGGCCACCTTCATCAAGAAGGGGGTGCCTATTATCTTTGCAGATGAACTGGACGACTCTAAGCCCCCACCCTCCTCCAGCATGCCACTCATTCTTCAGGAGGAGAAGGCTCCCTTGCCGCCTCCTGAGTATCCCAACCAGAATGTGCCCGAGACCACCCCTCTGAACCAGGACACGGTGGGAGAGTATACACCCCTTCGGGATGAGGATCCCAATGCACCTCCCTACCAGCCACCTCCGCCCTTCACAGCCCCCATGGAGGGCAAAGGCTCCCGTCCCAAGAACATGACCCCATACCGGTCACCCCCTCCCTATGTCCCTCCTTAACCCATAAGCGCCTGGGTGGAGGCAGGGGTAGGGCAGGGACCTAGAGACAACATAGTGTTGTCTTTGGAAACTGGTGGCCTACAGACCATTGTCCGCTGGGAGCTGACACCTGACCTAGCACACACTGACACATGGGGCCTAGACAAGCCCGCCCTCTCTGGTCCTCCCAAACCCCAAAGCAGCTGAAAAGACTTTGGGGACTTTTTTATTTTTACTTTTTGCCTAACAGCTTTTTGTTTGTTCATAGAAAATTCTTCGCTGCATTTTTGATAGCTGGCTCTGAAAGCACTGTTTGAGTAGAGGTAGATAGAGGGAGCGAGGAACCGTGAATGAACTTGCAGGCAGTGCTGGGCGGCTCCCCAGCTCTCTGCATTTTGCCTTTAACACTAACTGTACTGTTTTTTCTATTCACGTGTGTCTAGCTGCAGGATGTAACATGGAAAACAGTAGCTAAAGATTAAATTCAGAGGACTTTCAGAAGTTAAGGTTAAGTTTTTACATTTAATCTGCTGTTTACCTAAACTTGTTATGTATGATTTTGGGGTGGGTATGGGGAATTGCTTTGCTAAAAATAAGCTCCCAGGGTGTTTCAAACTTGGAGAAGACCAAGGGACAGTATTTTTTATCAAAGGAATCCTATTTTTTCACACTATGTCAACTTGGTTGCTCTAATATGCCAGAGCCTGATTGGAGGCCTCCTGGCCCTGGCTCAGAGGCCAGGGCCCTGGTGCTGGGTTAATTCTTCCACTATTGCCAGGGCTTAGAAGCTGGAGGGGCCTCTTGGGCCATGTACATCCCCACCTCCACCCCATGTACACTAGTGGCCCACCACCAAGGGGTCTTCATTTCCATGGAAAGGGGACTCCAAGAGTCAGCAGTGGCTGTGGCCCCCAACTTAGGTGCTCCAAGGTGGGCCAGCTACTCACGGGGGCAGCTGGGAGGATGAGGGACTCTACTACATCAATCTTTTTCTTTTTTTAAATCCTTCTTCTGTGTCCCCCCACCCCAAAAAGGAGTATCATGGTTTTTGAAACACTCAGTGGGGGACATTTTGGTGAAGATGCAATATTTTTATGTCATATGATGCTCTTTCCTCACGTGACCTTGGCCTCTTTGTCCCAATAGTCCACAGCCCCACCCTACCTACCCCAACCCTTTTTTCTGGCGCTCCAGGCCCAGGCCTTGGGCCTGAACAACTGGAAGAGGTCTGGTGGCTGGGGAGGAGTGCCAGCAATAGTTCATAGTAAAAATCTGTGGGCTCTCAAAGCTAATTTTTTACTAAAGTTTTTATACAGCCTCAAATTGTTTTATTAAAAAAAGATTAAAAATGGTGATGCTTACAGCAGTTTGTACAAGCTTTTAGTGTTGATTCCACGAAACTGACGGCTTTGCTCATTTTGATTTTTTTCACCCTTCTTTTCCTGAAAGTTTAAATTCTGGAATTACACTGGGGTTCTTTTGCCTTTTTTTAGCAGAACATCCGTCCGTCCATCTGCATCTCTGTCCCATGACTCAGGGGCACCCACTCTGCTTCCATTCTTCTCCTTTGAAAGAAAACAATTTTGAGCACGACTTCTTCATTGATGTCTGAGAGTTATTTTGGGTACCTTTAAAGGTGGAATGCCTTTCGCAATAATGTATCCCTTCTCTGATTGAGGGTAGGTGGGTGGACCTAGGCTCCCTTTGCACACGGAGCAGCTCCTTCTAAGCCATATGTTTTGCAGAGGATTTGTGTGTGCTGCCTCAGGACGGGAGGTCCAGCAGGAGGAGAGGGGTCTCCATCCTCCTGTTCTCCAGAGGGCATTATTCCTTGCCCCTTCTTCCACAGGGCCTAGCCTCTCTCTTCTGTCCCAGCCCCCAGCAGGGTACTCTGGAGTGAGTAGTGCCGCTGTGAGGGGAGCCTGTAGATGAGGGCTCAGTGGACTGCAAGTAACAGGGATCATGCTTCTAAGCCCTGGGCCAAGCTGGAGTTTCCCTGATGCCCCAAAGACAGGAGCACAAATGGAATCTGGTGAGATTATTTCTGATGACCTCCTCAAAAAATAAACAATTCCCATCTTTCCAGGTGAGGGCTTTGCAAGGCCTTCCAAACGGCCCTGTTGCCCCTAGCAACCTCACCTCAGGCACTACCACGCAAAAGAAGTGGCTGGCCCAGAATGGCCAGTTGCCATAGCAACTGGAGGTGCTGGGGCAATGAACAGAATAACAACAGCAACAATGCCTTTGCAGGCAGTCTCCTGAGCACTGGGCTGGTGATGACCATTGGACTCTGAGATGGAGAGCCAATCTCACATTAAAGTGTTCACCAATCACTGATGTGTTTTTATTTCCTTCTATATGATTTTAAGATGTGTTTTCTGCATTATGTATAGAAACATATCAAACTAAATAAAAGCAGTGTCTTTATTACAATGTCACACTGCCTCTGAGCATCTATTTCCTTTGGTCCCTGGGCAGGTTCTTGGACACGAGTGATGAGCCCATGTGACAGAAGTGGGGACTCAGTCAGGCCCACGTAGAAGTGGCTGATGGCCTCCACACAAGCCATATTATTTTTGTACTGGGAGGGCTGGGTTTGTGCTCCAGAACCTCTGCCAACATGTAACCCCCCATGGCACTTCTGCTTGTGAACCAGCTAAGACAAGTCTCTTTGATCTTCAGTTTCCTCATCTGTAAGAGGTAAGTGGTGACAGAGAAGCCAATGAGACTGGATGTGAGGGAGGATGATGGGAAAGGTTCTGTATTGGCTTTCTGCCCCAGAGTGGGTCTCCCCTTCACTTTCTAGCCAAGGGTCCTTTGGGCTGGAACTCTTAAGAAGATAGAGGCCTAGGGATGTCCCTTTTTGCAGGTCTATCTCAGCTCCTTTCCCCCAGTCTCAAGGCAGGTTTGGCATTGGTCTTGGGGTGAGAAGGGGTGAAAAGTTTTTGGCCAGGCTGCTCTGCCCTAGTTGACCTGTTGGCCAGGGGTGGACAAGCCATTTGGGTAAGCTGAGCATGACTCAGTACCCAAGAAGGGTCAGATGGGTTGTCCTGGAACACTGCTTGGTATGTGGGAGGTAAGAGATGCAACAGTTGTGTCTTAAACAGGATCAAGCCATTGGTCACAGATCTACTGGTATTTCTTCTGGGCTCATCTCTACTCTCAATAGCTTCTAGTTCCTCACCATAACCCCCTGCAATTCACGGGTTGGTGCTCTGTTCTCAGCTATTAAGACCCAGAGAAGAGACTGGTCCCATATTGCAGATAAAGCTTAGTCCCAGAGTGGGCAGTTCTTCAAGGTCAAACAACTACTTACGGAGTTAGGACCTGAGTGGGTACCACACTAATTGCCAGGAAAGGTTGTCCCCAACATGTGTTCAGAGACATGTCTCCCTAGGCCTAGCAGCAGGGTTCCAGAAAATGACCCTGCCCCTTCTCTCTTGACCTCAGGAAGTTCTGCTCAATGTGTAACCCAAAGGCACTGGTTGTGAGTGGAGTTGATTGTCCTGAGCTTAAGTAAGGGAACATAGTCTCAACAGAAAATAATAAGGCCCATCAGGGCAGGAAGAAAAGCTGCAAGGACTTCTGACCTCAACCCACCCTACCTCTTTTGGGGGGTAAGGAAATTTTTGCTGTTAGGCCTGGCAGATCCGTGTTCCCCAGCATACCTGCCAGATCCCTGTGACCTTCCCCTGGCTAGGGTAGGTACTATGTGCTCAAGTCTTTTGAGCTAGAGAGAAAGGGATGAGGGGGAGGGGCATAAAGGAAGGGACTGTCAGACCCACAGAAATCTGCTTACTTAAGACAGATTCCTGGGATCTCTCAGGTCTGGCCTCCCCATTTGTGATACAAGGACAATGTTAATCTCTAGGGGGTTCTGAGACATCCTAAGAACTGGGGATTGGATAGGGGACTATAGGCACCTGCCACAATGCCCGGCTATTTTTTGGTTGCAGCCGTCATTGTTGTTTGGCGGGCCTCGAGCTGGATTTAAACCTGCCAGCTCTGGTGTATGTGGCTGGTGCCTTAGCTGCTTGAGCCATAGGCACCAAGCCAGAAGCAAAGAATTATTTAAAAGTTCTACTGAGGGTTTGTTGGATACCTTTTCCCTATTGGGGACTCTAGAAGACCTGGAGAAGTAGGTAGGGTAAGAGGTTCAGATCAGCTGGGGTTGGAGTGCTCCTGCAGGAGGAAACCACCTGAGGGCACCCTGGGGCCATGGGCAGTATGAAAGATTTGGTTGCTGGGGTACTTGCTAGCCCCATGGTCCCCAGCTTTGGTGGAGTTAACCCGGTAGTCTCAGCTGAGATGGGGGAAGTTCTGTCCATGTTGCTGTGGAAGGGTCCCTGTGGCCAGATCCAGTCCCCTTGGCATATTCGGGGTAGGGATAGTGGCAGCTTTCAACCTTGGTAGTGACTCAAGATGCTCCCTAGCATAGCAGAGTGGACTGCCCACAGCCCCTTTGGGCCCAAGATGGGGAACTGTCCACCGTCTCCTCTGTCTCCCAGGAGGTGGCGCCAGATCACTAAGCAGCCTGCCGTAGGTTGGGCTAAGCCCCCAAGGGCTAAGAAGGCTGCAGGCTTAAAAACAGAGTGACTTGGCTCGGCGCCTGTGGCTCAACGTACACCTGAGCTGGCTGGTTCGAATCAAGCCCGGGCCCGCCAAACAACAATGACGGCTGCAACCAAAAAATGGCCAGGCGTTGTGGCGGGCGCCTATAGTCCCAGCTACTTGGGAGTCGGAGGCAGGAGACTCGCTTGAGCCCAGGAATTGGAGGTTGCCGTGAGCTGTGAAGCCACAGTGCTCTACCCAGGGTGACAGCTTGAGGCTCTGTCTCAAAAAAACAAACAAACAAAAAAAACCCAGTGACTTGGGAGGTGCCTGTGGCTCAGTGAGTAAGGCGCCGGCCCCATATACTGAGGTTCAAACACAGGCCCGGCCAAACTGCAACAACAACAACAAAGGCCGGGCGTTGTGGTAGGCACCTGTAGTCCCAGCTACTTGGGAGGCTGAGGCAAGAGAATCGCCTAAGACCAGGAGTTGGAGGTTGCTATGAGCTGTGTGACGTCACGGCACTCTACCAAGGGCGATAAAGTGAGACTCTGTCTCTACAAAAAAAAAAAAAAAAAAATTAAATTATTAACCATATACGTTGTGCTTTTGATCGTTTTCACACTTTTCCCCTCTCTCTTTTTGTTTGCAATAAACATAAGTTCTGTAAAAAAACTCAACCAACCAAACAAACAAACAGGGACCCGCGGGGGCTGTGGGTGGGGCTAAGGTCTCAGCGGGGGCAGGGCAGAACCCTGCTAGGCTAAGGCCACAGGGGAGCCAAGCGCGTATAAGCCCCGACCCTGAGCTACTGTGAGCCCAGCCTGGAACTGGTAGTGTTAACTGGGTTGGTCTCTGCACCACCTCCGAACAGTCCGTGAGGGTATCAGGGCGAGTGTAGCTGAGGTTCAGAGCCTGTCATTTACTGATGCTCTTCTCCCTTGGGAAAGGAAGCTGGCAGGGATTAGGGAGGAACCAATTTGGGGCCCAGGACCTGAGCCCCAGCCAGCAAACCTGGAATCGGGTTGTATGCACTGTAGTTGATCTAGTATGAACCCTTCCTTTGTGTTCTCCCTGTCTTAGCTTTTGCAAGCCTCCAAGCTTCGCCCAGCTGGACCTGCACACAGGAGAGCTCAGTGCCGTTGAAAGCTCTTTTTTTTTTCTTTTGCAGTTTTGACCTCTGGCATATGGGACTGGTGCCCTACTCCTTTTGAGCCACAGGGGCCGCCCCTTGAAAGCTCTCTTTCTTAGTCACCCCTTCCTCCAGCCTGAGAGCCCCTTAGGGCAGCGCCTAAAGGCAGGGGAATAACCTGAGATGTGGTAATATGACATCTGGAAGGGGCCTGGGTGGAGAAAAGTAAGTGCATGCATTAGTGAGATAGGCAAAAGCCAGCCCAGGACCCGTCTAAGGAAACATAGAGGTGCAAGGGAAGCAGTATGTTTTGACTTGGATGCTTACAACTTGCAGAAGCTGTGGCTTCATTATTTTTTCTTGTCACAATAACTCTTTGGAAGCATATAACTGTAATAGCATTGGGGCTTAATTAGCTTTCTTGAGAGCAATGCATAGGCGGTGGGGTTAAGTTTGTGGTAAACATTTCTGACAATTTTTTTTACTGCCTTTTTTTTTTTAACCTAATGAAAATAAAAACTCGAATATTGGCTCGGCACCTGTGGCTCAACGGGCTAAGGCGTCAGTCACATACACCTGAGCTGGTGGGTTCGAATCCAGCCTGGGCCTGCCAAACAAAAATGACGGCTGCAACCAAAAAATTGCCGGGCATTGTGGCGGGCGCCTGTAGTCCCGGCTACTCGGGAGGCAGAGGCAGGAGACTTGCTTGAGCCCAGCAATTGGAGGTTGTTGTGAGCTGTGATGCCATAGCATTCTATCCAGGGTGACAGCTTGAGGTTCTGTCTCAAAAAAAAAACCCACAAAACCTTGAATATTACAACAGGAAAGAATTAGGCAGGCAAGGCATCAAGCAAATTCTGTGCCTTCCAGTGTTAGTCCTTTTTCCTGCTCTACCAGGATCTCTAGCTAGCTAAAAATCCTAGTATGCTAGTGAAGTTGTTTAAGCCAGCCCAGGCAGACTGCTGAGCAGGACAAAGACCAAGTCTCTTATCTTGGTAGATTCATGACAGCCTGAGGCTTGCTTGGGGAACTGCCTTATTCCCTGTGTTAGTGGGGGGTGCTGACAAACCTCAGCCAGGAGGAAAAGCTTCTACTTCTTAGGGCTTCCTTCCTTTCTTTATCATAAGATGTGTTTCTCAACTCCCAGAGGAGGGTTGGGGCAAGGAGCCAATTTCCTGAGTTGCTTCTCACTGAGAGGTGAGATCGGCTTCAGCAGCACTATAGTGAAAGGAAAGGTGCAGAGTTCAGGGACCCCTACAGATAGAGGAGTCAGTTCTCCCTAGCCTCTCTGGAATGGTCCAAAGCCCAAGCATGGCACTACCTTATCCAGATGTAGTCTCTCCTCTGTCATCCTTCCCCATTCTCTTCCACTTGTGATCTCCTACTTTTTTTTTTTTTTTTTTTTTAAGTTTTTGGCCAGGGCTGGGAAGTTTATGAACCTTATGGCAAGTTTTTAAACATGCCATATCCAGCATATGGGGCCGGCACCCTACTCCTTTGAGCCACAGGCACTGATACCCCTCCTTTTTTGACAGACTCTCCCTCTGTCACCCTGAGTAGAGGGTCTGTGGCATCATAGAACATAGCAACCTCAAACTCTTGAGCTTGAGCAATCCTCTTGCCTCAGCCTCCCAAGTAGCTGGGACTACAGACCTGCACCAAAACACCCAGCTATTTTTTTCTATTTTTAGTAGAGATGAGGTCTCTTGCTCAGGCTGATCTGGAACTCCTGAGCTCAAGGGATCCTCTTGTCTTGGCCTTGAAGAGTTCTGGGATTATGGGTGTGCCCAGCCACTGTGCCCAGGTTCTGTCTCCTACTCTTGCCTGCAAAGTTTGCCATTCTTCTTCACCCACATAGACATCTTCATCTTTGGATTCTGTGCCTCCCTGTGGAGACAACCATACTGAATGCATCAGCCCAGGTTGAACTGGACTGTGGGAGGAAGCAGGAAAGACTGTGTGCCTCTCCTCTGCCATACCCATGGTGCAGCTGGCCCCTGGGTACAGTTCCTAGGATTCTGCCATCTTTTCATTCTTCCAAGATTTAGTTCCTAGTGACTAATCATTTCCACTAATCCCAGCAATGAATGAGTTGGCTCTGACTTGGTCTTTTCCTACATGGATCTTTTTTTTTTTTTTTTAATTTTGGAGATAGAGTCTCACTCTATTACCCTGGGTGCAGTGCCATGGCTCAAACCTCACAGCAAACTCAAACTGCTGGCTCAAGAGATCCTCTTGTGGGCGGCTCCTGTGCATCGAGTAGGGCGCCAGCCTCATATACCGAAGGTGGCGAGTTCAAACCTGGCCTTGGCTGAACTGCAAAAAAACAGAAAAATAGCCAGGCACTGTGGCGGGCGCCTGTAGTTCCAGCTACTCGGGAGGCTGAGACAAGAGAATCACCTAAGCCCTGGAGTTGGAGGTTGCTGTGAGCTGTGTGACGCCATGGCACTCAACTGAGGGCAATAAAGTGAGACTCTGTCTCTACAAAAAAAGAGATCCTCTTGCCTCAGCCTCCCTAGCAGTTGAGACTACAGGCACCAAACTAGGTGGGTGCTAGGTTTTTAGAGATGCGATCTTCCTCTTGCTCAGTCTGGTCTCGAACTCTTAACCTCAGGCAATCCACCTGCCTTGGCCTCTCAAGAGTACTACAATTTCAGGCATGAACCACTGTACCCAATCTTTTTTTTTTTTTTTCTCTCTGATTCCATTTTTTTCTCTGGTCTGAGAGAACAGGTTGGAGAAGCAAGTGGATACATGTCCATTTTGACAAATGGATTGATTCTCCTCATCTGGCCAGATCCAAAATGGCTGCCATGGATCAGACGTTATGGTGGAGGGAGAAGAAAGTTACCTTTATTTATTTATTTAATTTATTTATTTTTTTGAGACAGAGCCTCAAGCTGTCACCCTGGATAGAGTGCTATGGCATTACAGCTCACAGCAACCTCCAATTCCTGGGCTTAAGCGAGTCTCTTGCCTCCACCTCCCAAGTAGCTGGGACCACAGGCGCCCACCACGACGCCCGGCCATTTTTTGGTTGCAGCCATCATTGTTGTTTGGCAGGCTTGGGCTGGATTTGAACCCGCCAGCTTAGGTGTACGTGGCTGGCGCCTTATCCCATTGAGCCATGGGCGCCGAGCTGAAAGTTACCTTTAGCAAGTGAAGCTTAAGGGGCTGGGACCTAGACGCCTGCAAGGTCTTTATGTCCATCCTATCCCTGGACCTAGGAGGGAATGGTATGATACACTGCATAGCTGGTTTACACAGAGAGATTTGTTTTTTCACTTGTACAGTCAAACCTAGTGAATTCTCCTTAGCAAATGACTACAGCTCATCAACAAGTCCTGCATGAGGAGAAACTGAATGCAATCTCAGCACTATCCCTGTTACTTATTAGGTCAGAGCTAAAGCCAAAGACCTCTCTGGGTGTTTTTTTGCTTGTTTGTTTTTGAGACAGTCTCATTGTGTCACCCTGGCTAGAGTGCCGTGGCATCGTAGCTCATAGCAACCTCAAACTCTTGGGCTCAAGCGATCCTCTTGCCTCAGCCTCCCAAGTAGCTGGGACGACAGGCATGTGCCACAACACCTGGCTGTTTTTTCTATTTTTAATAGAGATTGGGTCTTATTGGTTCTTAGGCTGGTCTTGAACTCCCAAAGTGCTAGGATTACAGGCAAGAGCCACCTCACCTGGCCTCTCTGGGTGCTTTTATGCCTGTTCATTGGAGAATCCCTTGGGAGTGCCAGTGAGCAAGCAGCAAGGAGAACCTAGTCCAACCCTCAGCCCCTGAGGGCCTGCTGAAGCAGCCAAGGGGAAAGAACAAATCAGACAAGGTTCCACTGTTCAGGAGCCCCAGAAAACCATCCCTGGAACAGTGATTAAAAACAGGAGATTTCGGGTAGTGCCTGTGGGTCAGTGGGTAGGGCGCCAACCCCATATACCGAGGGTGGCAGGTTCGAACCTGGACCCGGCCAAACTGCAACAACAACAAAATAGCTGGGAGCTGTGGCAGGCGCCTATAGTCCCAGCTACTCAGGAGGCTTAGGCAAGAGAATCGCTTAAGCCCAGGAGTTAGAGGTTGCTGTGAGCTGTGACACCATGGCATTCTACCAAGGGTAATAAAGTGAGACTCTATCTCTTTAAAATAATAATAATAGTAATAATAATAATAATAATAATGATAGGAGATTTCCCCAGGTAATCAGAGACCAGCATCATCCCATGGTTGATGAGAGCCTCTGGACTGAATGCCCGGTGTACCAGGTGTGGATGTGGACAGGGCAGCAATGTTCCTGGGGATGCTCCTCAGAGGAAATGGAACTGAGAGAATCTGAGAGGAGAAGAGGGTATTACTAACCCATACTTCCACATACTCCTGCATGCACTGTGCTGGGCCCTTTGCCATCAAGGCAGCAGAGAACCTGGAGTTCTGCTAACAGGCAGGAATCCATTCTGAGGAGGGCAATTAATTCCCCAGGCCTGCTGGCTGAGTAGGGCTAATTATCCCCACAGGAGCTAGGGGCATGTTGATTTAAATCTGTGGAAAGCCAGACGAGCTGTGGCTTAGACAAAAATAAAAAATAAATAAAATAAATATTTTTTTGCTCCTTTCCAAGTAGCCCAACCCACATTGACTGGTGTCTGAAGGCAGAATAGCCACTTGGCCTACCCATACTGCTTATGTGCATGTTCTTCCCCCAGAGGAAAGGTGTGGCATAAAACCCCCAAATCCCAGACCACCACTAGAGAGACAACTAATTAGAGAGTTGTCATGTGTGTGTGCCAGGTATCTGTCCTTGTGTTTTATCTATGATCAGCCACTCCACTCTTATAACCCTCTGTATTAGAGAAATTACTAATAACCTAACTTTGTGGACTAGGAAACAAAGGTGCATCAAACCTAAGTTAGTTGCCATGGTCCCATCTGGGGAATAGTGGAGATGAGATATGGACTCTTGTGGAGCCTAAATGGGCACAAGTAGTCACCAGGCACACATGAAGCTAAACCAAACATCCTAGATGACAAAAGGAAACACAGTAAAGCAGGCAGAGAAACTCTCCTTATCCTAAGTAGTTTCAGGGAGGATAGGCAGTTTCCTGAAGGGAAGCAGATATAATATCAATAGAAAACACTAGGAAGTGGGGGATCTGCATTTCCTCTCTCTCTTACCTGTTCCATCCCAGAGGTTGGGAGGAGCAGCTAAGAGAGCATAGTGGAAGGCCCCAGGGAAGGTCCTGACCCTTTTCCAGCCCTGGCACAGTGCCAGTCTGTCCACTAGGTTGGCTTTTGATGTTCACTGAAATTCCTGGATTATTCTAGGTCAGGTTGGATCTACTGACATCTTTTTTTTTTTTTTAATTTAATTAATTAATTTATTTGCAGTTTTTGGCTGGTGCTGGGTTTGAACCCACCACTTACGGTATATGGGGCTGGTGCCCTACTTCTTGAGCCACAGGTGCTGCCCAGATCTACTGACATCTTAAATGATGTATTCCTGAGGGGCGCCTATGGCTCATCAAGTAGGGTGCCGGCCCCATATACTGAAGGTGGTGGGTTCAAACCCGGCCTCTGCCGAACTGAAAAACGGAAAAATAGCCGGGCATTGTGGCAGACCCCTGTAGTCCCAGCTACTTGAGAGGCTGAGGCAAGAAAATCACCTAAGCCCTGGAGTTGGAGGTTGCTGTGAGCTGTGTGACGCCATGGCACTCTACCAAGGGCAATAAAGTAAGACTCTGTCTCTACCAAAAAAAAAAAAAAAAAAAGATGTATTCCTCATTCAGGAGAATTAAATGGGTTTTTATCTTTTTTTTTTAGACAGTTTCAAGCTGTCTCCCTGGGTAGGGTGCTGTGGCGTTACAGCTCATGGCAACCTCCAACTCTTGGGCTCAAGCTATTCTCCTGCCTCAGTCTTAGGTTTGCTGTCCCTCAGGCTGGGACTATAGGCACCTGCCACAACGCCCAGCTATTTATTTATTTATTTGCCATTGTTGTTTTAGCTGGCCCGGGCTGGGTTCGAACCCGCCAGCCTTGGTATATGTGGCTTGGCACCTGTAGCTCAGTAGCTAGGGTGCCAGCCACATATACCGGAGCAGGTGGGTTCAAACCCAGCCTGGGCCTGCCAAACAGTGACAACTACGACAACAACAACAACAACAAAATAGCCGGGGCATTATGGTAGGCACCTGTAGTCCCTCCTACTTAGGAGGCTAAGGCAAGAGAAGCGCTTAAGCCCAAGAGTTTGAGGTTGCTGTGAGCTGTGATGTCACAGCACTCTACCAAGATCGACATAGTGCGACTCTTGTCTCAAAAAAAAAAAAAATGGGTTTAAGTTATTTAAGCCCTTCTATTCAGCCATGATTTATGAGGGCAGAAGTACTTTGGAATATCATCTGGATCTTGTAGGAAACATTTTCACTCAGGAAACTACAAGCTTATTTGAGCAGACATGAGACAGATAATGCTGAGTAGTGTGCAATCTCTAGTTTGTAAACATTAGATAAGGGAAAAGAAATTCATTGCACTCTTAGGCTAATGCAGAAGCAAACTTAAGCCCCTCATCTAGACAGTCCTTGGGAATCACAGCTCAAGGGCTCTGAGAAACATCAACTCCCTTCCCCATTTACAAGGTCACTCTCTCAGGTCCTACTTAGGTGGCCTTACAGCTGGCTTCAAGCCAGCCTGGACACACCCTTCCTCTTTCACTGGAACACTTCCTGAGACTCCTGCTCCTAGAGACCAGGCCTCAGCATGAACTCCAGATGGTTCCCATTGCCATCTGGATAGTCTTCACTCCTAGCTGGCCTTGGAGACTCGCACAATCCGGCCTTACCACTCAGCATCCTCTGTCTCTTTCCTTAGACAACCTTGCATCTCTGAACACCCTTGTTCTTTTGCCTTTGAAACTCTTTTTTTTTTTTTTTTTGCAGTTTTTGGCCGGAGCTGGGTTTGAACCCATTACCTCCGGCATATGGGGCTGGCGCCCTACCCCCTTGAGCCAAAAGGCGCAGCCTTTTTTTTTTTTTTTTTCTCTCGAGACAGAGCCTCACTTCCTCGCCCTTGGTACAGTGCCGAGGCGTTATAGCTCACAGCAACCTCAAAGTCTTGGACTCAAGTGATCTCTTACCTCAGTTTTTCATTTTTAGTAGAGATGGAGTCTCACTCTTGCTCAGGGTGGTCTCGAACTTCTGAGCTCAAGAGATCCACCCACCTCGGCCTCCCAGAGTGCTAGAATTACAGGGTTGAGCCACCATGCCCCGCCTGCTTTTCCAATTCTTATGCATCCTTTGAGGCCGCATTCCGCTTGCCTCTCTCCGAGGACTATCCTTACGACTCAAGCCCACTGCAGCACTCAGGTTACCCAAAGGAGAATTGTCACTCCCAAGTTCTCCCAAGGCAGAAAGCGCCACTGACTCCAGGGCAGGGCATAGGGCGAGTCTCTTGCGACCGCTTCTAGTGGCTGGTACCCCACTCCACGGGTCCAGAGAAACGCTCCTGCCAATCCCCCTCCCCTCCCGCTTTCCCCCCCCACCCCGGTTCCGGTTAGCCCAAGCCCTTCACGTCAGCACCGGAGGGCGCATGCGCGGGCGCTGGCGGCGGTTTCCCGGTGATCCTGAGCCTAGCGGGAGCGCGCGCGAGTGGTGGGGAGCGTGTGCCGGGAAGGGGCGCGCAGGGTGCGCATGCGTATTGGCAGGCGGCGGCGCGCGCCGAACTGGGAGATGGCGGCGGCGGCAGCGCGGAGAGTGTGAGCACATCCCGGGAGCCACCGGCCCGGGCGCAGTGCGACCCCTACCCCACTCTCCCGCTTGCCCGCCATGGGCAACGAGGCCAGCTTGGAGGGCGGCGCTGGCGACGGGCCCCTGCCTCCCGGAGGCTCTGGTCCCGGCCCGAGCCCCGGCGCAGGGAAGCCGTCTTCAGCACCGGCCGGCGGCGGACAGCTCCCTGCGGCCGGCGCTGCGTGGGCTACCTCTGGACCACAGGTCCCCGGCCCCGACCTCGGCAGGTAAGCGCGTGTCTTGGCTCAGGGGAATGGGTGGTGGTGGTGGTGAGCTGCAACTGAGGTTGGGTCCAGGGCCCGGGATCCCATGATCTAGTATGGACAGAAAGATTCGACGACCAGCCGCACTTTGAACTCTGCCGGATTGACGTGAACTGGGTGGTCTCTGGCAGCAGTCCTTCCTTTCCAGGTGCCCTGCTCTAATGAGGCAGGATGAACGCAGGGTCAGTCAGGGCCTGCAGACTGTGACTCCGTCACGAACCCCAAATTTGTTTCTTCCCAACGCCGGGGCCCGACAGCACAGGAGGGGCTTATGTAACCTTAGCCTGGTCCCTCCTCACAGGGGAGCAACGGGATGGAAAACATCCTCCCTGTTGGCTGGTGTCTGCATGTGTCCATTGTGTTGGGCCAAGGAAAGAGCACAATGGGAGTGGCTGTCATAGAAGATAAGTGTCACTGCGAGGAACAGAGAGATAGGAAAATAGTTGAACCGTGGAACTTGGTCTTGCGCTTTCCTCTGGCATTTAGTGGCTGTAATCATCTTTGGGGGAAGGAAAATTGCCCACTGGACACCAAAAGGTACTTATTTAGGTCCAAGAATGCTAATAGGATCATATGCTTTCACCAAGATTTAATGAAACACTGTGGGGCGAATAAAAAATGGCTATTGAGTCATCTAGCACCAGATGTGTGCTACCTTATGATTTAGATCACTACCTCAAACCAGTGGAAAAGGTGAAACCCACATAGAATGCTTTAAACAGAATATTTCTGCTCAATTACTGTGAAACTTAGCTTGTTTTTAAATGTGTGCCAACCCAGGTCCTGCAAAAACAATCAAGTGGTGATGAATGCACTGGAAGTGAATGCCAATGTATAAATAAATCAGTGGACTAAAAACTCAGGAAAACTAAGAGATGACAGGATAAAATGGAAGACATTATCTTTGCACCAAATAGGCCTGGGGAGTAGCAAAACCCCAATGGTGTTGGGGGAAGGTACTTCCGGCCCCATGTGAGTCTGTTGGTATATGTTGCCTTGGCTTTTCTGTGTGGGAACACATCAACTGTGAGGGAGCATAATTTTTTATTCTTTGGCTACCCAGCTGTGCTTCTTGTGTGTTTATTTCCTCAGAAGTCATTTTCGACAACTAATAGTAATGAACAGCTCTCAGTAGCCTGAAACCTGCCACAGACAGGCCAGGCTGTGAGAATACCTTTTAGAGGTGGGATTTGTCCACTTTACATTAGTTATTACAATAGTGCAGTTGGATAACATACAGCCCTTAGTACTGCAAACACTGTCCATTTTGCTGCGTGCTGAGTTGCTATTTGGGTTTTAGCTTGAGGGAGGCTCACTCAGGCTTTAGTGCTCTACAGTTGAATAGAAAAACACCTTGTTATTGGGAGTTTTCTATATGGGGAATTTGGCATTTCTCTTCCGGTAACCAAACAGGCTGCTCTTTACCAGATGTTGTAGAGTCAAAAATATGAAATTTTGGAAAGGCTTGGATAGCTCAGAGGGACAGGAAGAAGGCTGATGTCTACTTCTCATATTCCTTTTTAGTGTTTTATTTCTATTTTGCTGTGCATTCTGCTTCAGGGCAGACCCATGAACTGTGGTGAGTGAGGGGAATCTGAATCGCCTGGATTTAGCACTCACACAGTCTCTTATCTGGCTAGGGGCAAGGCTTACACATGGATCTGTGGTGCTAAGATCCTGTGACTGTCAGGCTCAGGAGATGAGCTGGCTATTTGTCACCAAAGATCAGAACTGGGACCCTTAGGAGATGGGATTACTCTTCCCACTGACATTCAGCTTATCATAGCATCTCAGTTGAGCAACACCTCCATGGTCTGTCTCTCTTTCAGCATCAGAGGACTTCTATTTCCTCTTTTGAGAGCTTCTCAAATACCTGACGCCAAATTTAGCATGTTCTGTTCTGAGATGTTGCTGAACAGATTGGCCCGCTGATGGAGAAAAAGCCCTATGCCATGTGCTTCTGGGCATTCAGGAAAGAGCATTAGCACAGGGACATATTTGTTTCCAGCAAGATTGTGAATTTTGGGGCAGTCAGCTCACAGAAGTAGATAGAGAGGTAAAGAGGAGATCATTTTATTTACCCTAGAGGGGGGATAGAACTGAGGTTCTGGAGTTGAATCCTGGCTCTTTTTTTTTTTTGGCAGTTTTTGGCCGGGGCTGGGTTTGAACCTACCACCTCTGGCATATGGGGCCGGTGTCCTACTCCTTTGAGCCACAGGTGCTGCCCAAATCCTGGCTCTTTCTTACTGCCTAATTACGCCTTGTCACCCCAGGCTGAATTAGTCTTTTCATCCTTACACTGAATTGACTTTTACTCTGTGAAGGGATGGTTTCAGCATTTGCCCGTGAAGAATCTGCCTTGAATCCCATGAGTAGCAGTGATTCCATACCCATAGTGCTGCCTGTTAGTGCAGTAGGGTAATGTGGGGCTTTGGGCATTGAAGAGTACCATAGGGAAAGGTTTTCTGCTGCTGGCCTCAGAGTTGCCATATAATTATATAGGCTATGCCTTATCCTAAGGAGTACCAGATTGGGAGAATGCTGAACTCCATCCCAGGCTCCACTCTCCAAGCTAGGCACTCTGATGTGAGCTTCCTCTTAGAGAAAGGAGCATCTTTCTTTTTTGTTTTTTGAGACAGAGCCTCAAGCTGTCGCCTTAGGTAGAGTGCTGTGGCATCACAGCTCACAGCAATCTCCAACTCCTGGGCTCAAGCGAGTCTCCTGCCTCCGCCTCTCAAGTAGCTGGGACTACAGGCGCCCACTACAATACCTGGCTATTTTCTGGTTGCAACCATCATTGTTGTTTGGCGGGCCTGGGCTGGATTCAAACCCGCCAGCTCAGGTCTTTGTGCCTTAGCCGTTTGAGCCTCAGGTGCCGAGCCTCTTTTTTTTTTTTTTTCTTTTGAGACAGAGTCTCACTGTGCTGCCCTTGGTAGGGTGCAGTCACGTCACAGTTCACAGCAATCTCAAACTTTTGGGCTCAAGCGATTTTCTTGCCTCAGCTTCACAAGTAGCTGGGACTATAGGCGCCTGCCACAATGCCTGGCTATTTTTTCTTGCCCAGGTATTTTTTTGTTGCAGTTGTCATTGTTGTTTAGCTGGCCCAGGCCGGGTTCGAACCTGCCAAATTCAGTGTATGTGGCTATTGCCGTAACCACTGTGCTACAGGTGCTGAGCCTTTTTTTCTTTTGAGACACAGTCTCATTATGTCAACCTGAGTAGAGTGCTATGGCGTTACAGCTCACAATAACCTCAAACTCTTGGGCTTAAGCAATTCTTTTGCCTTAGCCTCCCAAGTACCTGGACCTACAGGTGCCCGCCACAACTCCCAGCTATTTTGTTGTTGTAATTATCGTTTTTTTTTTTTCTTTAGCTGGCCTTGTCCAGGTTTGAACCTGCCAGCCCTGGTGTATGTGGATAGTGCGCTAACCACTGACCTACAGGGATGAACAGAGGAGTATCTCTATCTCTCTTTTTTTTTGAGACAGAGCCTCAAGCTTTTGCCCTGAGTAGAGTGCTGTGGCATCATAGCTCATAGCAACCTCCAGCTCCTGGCTCAAGCAGTTCTCCTGCCTCTGCCTCCCAAGTAGCTGGGACTACAGGTGCCCGCCACAACACCCAGCTATTTTTTTTTTGGTTGCAGCCATCAATGTTGTTTGGCAGACCTGGGCTGGATTCCAACCTGCCAGCTCAGGTGTATGTGGCTGGTGCCTTAGCCACTTGAGCCACAGGTGCTGAGCCCAGAGGAGCATCTCTCATTCATTCATTAATTCACTTATTTAGGGAGTCATGACTAATGTACTATGGGATGAGATTTTACCTATATACATACAGACAAGCATAACCCATGATACATCATCAGATCAAGATAGATCTTTATCAGTACCCCAGAAAGTCCTTTTTTTTTGTTTGTTTTGAGACAGAGTTTCACTCTGTTGCCATGAGTAGAGTACCATGGCATTATCATAGCTTATAGCAATCTCAAACTCTTGGGCTTGGGCAATTCTCTTGCCTCAGCCTCCCAAGTAGTTGGAACTACAGGCACCTGCCACAACACCCAGCTATGTTTTTTTTGTTGTTGTTGTAGTTGTCGTTGTTGTTTAGATGGCCCAGGCCAGGTTTGAACCTGTCAGCTTGGTGTATGTGGCCGGTGCCCTATTCAGTGAGCTATGGATGCCACCCGATTTTTACATTTTTTTTTAAAATATATTTTTATTTATTTATTCTTTTATTTTTGAGACACAGTCTCATAATGTTGCCCTCAGTAGAATGCCGTGGCGTTACAGCTCATAGCAACCTCAAACTCTTGGGCTTAAGCAATTCACTTGCCTCAGCCTCCCAAGTCCATTTTGACATTTTTCTTTTCTTTTTTATTTTTTTTGCAGTTTTTGGCCAAGGCTGGGTTTGAACCTGCCACCTCCGGCATATAAGGTTGGCATACCACTCCTTTGAGCCACAGGCGCCACCCCATGTTGACATTTTCATATTGACCTTCGGTCAATCAGCTAAGGTGTATTTACTAGCTGTCAAGAACAAGCATAGTAGGCCTGGTGGTGGCTCATGCTTGTAATCCTAGCAATCCGGGAGGCTAAGGTGGGTGGATTGGTTGAGCTCAGGAGTTCAAGACCAGCTTGAGCAAAGTGAGACCCCCATCTCTACTAAAAAGAAAGAAATTGGCTGGGCATGGTGACTCACACCTGTAATCCTAGTAGGGAGGCCAAGAAAGATAGATTGCCTGAGCTTACGGGTTGGAGACCAGCCTGAGCCAGAGCAAGACCCCCTCTCTAAAAAATAACTGGGCATGTGGCAGGCGCCTGTAGTCCCAGCTACATGGGAGCCTGAGGCAAGAGAATCACTTAAGCCTAAGAGTTTGAGGTTGTTGTGATGCCATGGCACTCTACTGAGGGCGAAGAAGAGTTTGAGGTTGCTGTGAGCTATTACATCACAGCACTCTACTGTGGTAAGAAAGTGAGACTTTTTTTTTTTTTTTGTGGTTTTTGGCCAGGGCTGGATTTGAACCTGCCTGCTCTGGCATATGGGGCTGGCGCCCTACTCCTTTGAGCCACAGGCACCACTCATTTTTTAGAGAGACAGAGTCTCATTTTATCGCTCTTGGTAAAGTCATGGTGTCATACAGCTCACGGCAGCCTCCAACTCCTGGGCTTAGGCAATTCTTTTGCCACAGCCTCCCGAGTAGCTGGGATTACAGGTGTCTGCCACAATGCCTGGCTATTTTTTTTGTGGCAGTTCTGCCAAGGCTAGGTTTGAACCCGACAACCTCAGTATTTGGGGCCAGCGACCTATACACTGAGCCATAGGCACTGCCCAGAAAGTAAGACTCTTGTCAAAAAAGAAAAAAAAGAAAGAAAAAAATTAGTCAGGCGTTGTGACAGATGCTCCAGCTACTTGGGAGGCTGAGGCAGGAGGATCCTTTGAACCCAGGAGTTTGAGGTTGCTGTGAACTATGAGGCCGTGGCACTCTACCCAAGGCAAAAGAGTGAGACTGTCTCAAAAAAAAAGCTCTTGAAGAGCTTAGGAGAGACACTGTAGACAGTTCAGTATCTAAGAAGTATCAAATAGGCAGTGCTTCTAGAAGGATTGTCAAGTGGGAAGAGTAGAGAGGCAGAGCCAGACTTCACTGGAGGTAGAGATCCAAGGCATCTTGGAAAAATTATGGGGTTAAGAGAGGTGGAAAGAGACGAGAAATGGTATGAAGAGTATGGCTTACACAGGCAGGGACAGTCAGCAGAGAGTGAGGCTGAGTAGAGGAGAGCTGGGCAAAGCCAGGCAAGGCACTTCTTCCTTATTACCTGTCAAAATCTGTGATCACGGCTGAAGTTTCCTCTGCTCACTTTTCTTTTTAACCCTTGTACTTATTTAATATATTCATGTTTTCGGATACATGTTTCCTTTCATACTTACATTTTTAAAGTCATATTAAGCATTCAGAGATAGTGAAATAAATGTCTCCATTTTTGCATACATTTCCTTCATGATAGCTAAAATCCTTTTTCCTGCATCACCTCTTGCACTAGATTCTTCAAATTTATCTAAAGATTCTTCAAGAACCATAGTTATCTGAACCTTTCAACAGCTGTGGCTTATACTTTTTTTTTTATTATTAAATCATAGCTGAGTACATTAGTGCAATCAAGGGGTACAATGTGCTGGCTTCATATACAATCTGAAACGTTTTCATCAAACTGTTTAACATATCCTTCATGGCATTTTCTTAGTTATTGTATGAAGACATTTTTATTCTGCATTTAGTAAGTTTCGCCTGTACCCTTCTAAGATGCACCATAGGTGTGGTCCCACCAATTACCCTCCCTCCACCCCAAAATACTTTTTAAAATTATTATTAAATCATAACTGTGTACATTAGTGCAATCAAGGGGTACAATGTGCTGGTTTCACATACAATCTGAAATTTTTTTTTTTTTTGGTAGAGACAGAGTCTCACTTTATCGCCCTCAGTAGAGTGCCATGGCGTCACACATCTCACAGCAACCTCCAGTTCCTGGGCTTATTATTTTTTTTTTTTAATTATTTTTTTCTTTTTCTTTTTGTTTTTTTTTTGAGATAGAGCCTCAAGCTGTCACCCTGGATAGAGTCCCGTGGCAACACAGCTCACAGTAACCTCCAATTCCTGGGCTCAAGCGAGTCTCTTGCCTCCGCCTCCCAAGTAGCTGGGACTACAGGCGCCCGCCACAACGCCTGGCCATTTTTTGGTTGCAGCCGTCATTGTTGTTTGGTGGGCTGGGCTGGATTCGAACTCACCAGCTCAGGTGTATGTGGCTGGCGCCTTAGCCCATTGAGCCATAGGCACAGAGCCTTTTTTTTTTTTTTTTTTGTAGAGGCAGAGTCTCTCTTTATCGCCCTCAGTAGAGTGCTGTGGAGTCACAGCTCACAGCAACCTCCAGCTCTTGGGCTTAGGCAATTCTCTTGCCTCAGCCTCCCGAGTAGCTGGGACTACACGCACCCGCCACAACGCCTGCCCGGCTATTTTTTTGTTGCAGTTTGGCTGGGGCCGGGTTTGAACCCGCCACCCTTGGTGTATGGGGCCGGTGTCCTACTCACTGAGCCACAGGTGCCACCCCAATCTGAAATATTTTCATCAAACTGTTTAACATAGCCTTCATGGCATTTTCCTAGTTATTGTATGAAGACATTTGTATTCTGCATTTAGTAAGTTTTGCCTATACCCTTCTAAAATGCTCTGTAGGTGTGGCCCCACCAATTATCTTTCCTCTACTCCAAATTCCCTCCTCCCCTCTCTTCCCTTGTGCTCACTTCTTGCCCATATGCCAGGGAGACATTTTGAGCCAAAGGCAGCTGGGTACAGAGAACCTAGTCATTTGCTGGAAAGAGGGTGATATTGCACTGAGAATCACACCCAGAGTTCTTTTCTCAAAATGGATTTGTCTGGCCTGTAGTCAGGGATTAGCCAGATTTGTTATATCAACTAACAATCAGACTTTAGAGAAATCTGGTACTAAAGATAAAATGAAAGGATATAATTGCCAGGTTTGGAAATAATTTTCCTTTATCATTTAGAGATCTTGTTTGGCCCCAGTGGCTGGATTCTTACAGAGGGCAAGTCATAGGTAGGCACTAAAGTGACATCACATTTGAATGGTGATCATGTCAAAAATTTTACTCAAAGGAGGCTTGGCGCCTGTACGTCAGTGGTTATGGCCCTGGCCACATATACTGGGGTTGGCGGGTTTGAATTTGTCCTGGGCCTGCTAAACAACAATGATGACTACAACCAAAAAATAGTTAGGCATTGTGGTGGGCACTTGTAGTCCCAGCTATTGGGAGGCTGAGGCAAGAGAATCACTTAAGTCCAAGAGTTTGAAGTTGCTGTGAGCTGTGATGCTACGGCTCTCTACTAAGGGCTACATAGTGAGATTCTGTCTCTAAAAAAAAAAATAAATAAATAAAATAAACAGGATAACAATCTCTTCTTAAATTCAGCAAATATCTAGTCAGAGTTCTGTTTTTCTGATTGTCTTACAAATTTGTTTTTACTGTTTTTTTCTTGAATTGTGATCTCAGTAGGGTCTACACATTGCATTTGTCATCTCCTCAGTTTCTTTTTCTTTCTTTTTTTTTTTTTTGAGACAGAGTTTCACTTTGTTGCCTCAGTAGAGTGCTATGGCTTCATAGCTCATAGCAACCTCAAATTATAGAGCTCAAGACATTCTTTTACCTCAGCCTCCCAAGTAGCTAGGACTACAGGTGCCTACCAAACAGCTGATATTTTTAAAGGTGGGGCCTGTCTCTTTTTCTTTCTTTCTTTTTTTTTTTTTTTTTAGAGACAGAGTCTTATTTTTTTGCCCTTGGTAGAGTGCAGTCTCTTGGAATCACAGCTCACAGCAACCTCCAGCTCTTGGGCCTCACAGCAACCTCTAGCTCTTAGGCTTAGGCAATTCTCTTGCCTCAGCCTCCCAAGTAGCTAGGACTACAGGCACCTGTCACAATGCCTTTTTTAATTTTTTTTTTAGAGACAGAGTGTCACTTTGTCATTTTTGGTAGAGTCCTGTGAGCCATGTCACTCTAGCTCTTGGGCTTAGGTGATTCTCTTGCCTCAGCCTCCTGAGTAGCTGGGACTACAGGTGCCTGCCACACAATGCCCAGCTATTTTTTTATTGCAGTTTGGCCGGGGTTGGGTTTGAACCTGCCACCCTCAGTATACGGGGCTGGTGCCCTACCCACTGAGCCACAGGTGCCACCTGCGGCTATTTTTTTGTTGCAATTTGGCCGGGGCTGGGTTGAACCTGCCACCCTTGGTATATATGGGACCAGCACCCTACTCACTGAGCCATAGGCATTACCTTGGGGTCTGGCTCTTTCTCAGGATGGTCTCGAACCTGTGAGCTCAGATGATCCACCTGCTTTGGCCTCCCAGAGTGCCAGGCTTACAGGCATGAGCCACCGTGCCCAGCCCCCAGTTTTTCTTTCTTTCTTTCTTTTTTTTTTGTACAGAGTCTCACTTTATTGTCCTCGGTAGAGTACCATGGTGTCACATAGCTCACAGCAACCTCCAACTCCTGGGCTTAGGCCATTCTCTTGCCTCAGCCTCCTGTGTAGCTGGGACTATAGGCACCCACCACAGTGCCTGGCTATTTTTCTGTTTTGCAGTTTGGC
>CAUYON010027407.1:0-16516 GCA_963573935.1 Arctocebus calabarensis
AGTGATCAAGGAAATGCCATGAAGGATATCTGTAACAGTATGATCAAAATATTTCTGAATGTATATGAATCGTGCCCTGTGATTGCACCAATGTACATAATTATGATTCAATAAAATTATTAAAAAAAAAAAAGAGAGAGAGAAAAAAAATAGTCCTTTCCTAAAAATGGGAAAGATAAATTTGTTAAGAAATGACTACAGACAGTATGAGAATTTGGAATCTCTAGAAGCTGCAGACGTGCCAGTGGGATCTTCACTGTGATCACAAGAAAGACCAAGGTCATGGTACCAGATAAGAGAAAGCAAAGCCTTTATCTGCAGGAAATATAGAAAGTCCCATCAGGAACTTCTGTTTTTCCTGTTATGAAACAAAGGACTTAAGTTTCTGGACCAAGTGCAATAAAGCACACAAGTGAAGATCCACTGGGGCCATAGGAAGGAAAAATTGAAAAACTCCTGAGACACTGGGGAAAGGTATAAATCCTCTCTCTGAAAAAAGGATATCACTAAAAAGTTCCTCACCCAGATCCAAGGAAAACAGGGCCAGTCTCACACTGAGCACAGGAGAACAGCAGAGCCCCTCCCCACCCCACCATCAACATCAGAGCAGCAAACAGCATCAGTCAGTTGCTGAGGGAGGGACAGGAACATAGAGAAAGAACTCCCTGGGGGCCAGGCATAAACAGAAGGCCCACGGCTGAGGGGGAAACAGATCTTAAGTGAAACCAGCTGGCAGCCTGAGCATGAGGTAACAGTAGAGGAATTTAAAGATGGCAGCACACTGAAGGTTTTCGGGATAACTACAAAACTCAGGTTCAGCTCGTCTCCCAGCAAAACTCAACCCTCTGCTTGGTAGAGCTAGCAAAGGAGAGTGTGTTCTCACTTCCAAGGCTATCATTTATCTTGGTCTCCACTGTCACATGCAGAATGAATAGCTTTCAAGAAAAAATGAAGCACTAAAAAACTTAAGATAAAGAAACAACTCATTTTTAAGTGATAAAACAACTAATAAAACAGGACTCAGGGATGAACCAGATATTGGAGAGAATTTAAAACAAATATTACTAGTATATTACACAAACTAGTGGGAAAGGCAGGAATATGCATAAACAGATAAAGAATTTCTGCAGAGAGGTGGAAACCCTAACAAAGAGTAAAATGGAAAGGTTTAGAAATAAACATATTAACAGATATTGGGGATATCCTTGCACATTTCAGCATAGTCAAGGAAACAATTAAAAAATCTTGATAAAGTCAATAGATTACCCAAACTGAAACACAAAGAGAATAAAGAATGGAAAATAAAATGAACAGAACATCCAATAACTGGACAATATCAAATGTCCTAATGTGTGTAATTGGAATCTCAGAAGGAGGAGTGAGAGAAAAAGGCAAAAGAAATATTAATTATTTGAGGGTATAATAGCTGAGAATTTCCAGAAATAAGAAAACATATCGAATCACATATCTAATCAATTCAGAGGACCTGAAGTACAAATGCACATCTAGACAAATCATATTCAAATTGCTAAATAAATAGACAGAAGTGAAAGTTTTGAAAGCAGTTATAGGGGACAATGGAAAGAACATATTACAAAAAGAAAAATAAAGATAGGAATTAAAGATAATTTATTTATGTAAGCCAGAAGACATCTTTGAAGTTCTGGAAGAACACTGTCAAACTAGTATTATAAACCAAGCAAAACTATCTTTCAAAAGTGAAGAAGAAATAAAGATGTTGTTTCCAGCAGAAATAAAAAAGAGCTATAAAAAAGAAAAAAGTTTTAAAAAGTTCTTCAACTAGAAGTAACATGATACCAGATGGACTTTATTCTACAGAAACAGAGAGATCTAGAAATAACATGAACAAGGGTAACACAGTTTTCATTTACATTTTAATTGTTGTTGAAGGCGGCTGTCTGAAACAATAAGCATAGCAATGTATTTTGTAGAGTAAAATACATGGAAACCAGCACAAAGATAGGAGAGAGGAATTGAGAGTATGTGTTGTAAGTTTCTTACTTGACATGTGAGGCAGTTAATATTATTAGGAGATATTCCGTGATTAATTAAATATGTAAACTCAAGGTAACCACAAAATTTAAATAGATACATAAATAACCAAAATGGACATAAAACAAAATAAAATGTTCAATATAAAAGCAGGAAGAAAAAGGAAACGTAAGGAATAAAGAAGATCGCTTCTCTCCCTTGATTCCATAAGATCAAGTGTAGGAATAAAGAAGAGATGGCACGAATACAAAACAAAAATCTTCATGTGCAGATGATAGATCTAACCCTCTCAATAATATTAACTATAAATAGTGTATACATCAATTAAATAACAGAGTAAATAATAAGGAAAATAGCTATCTTCAAGAGAATTATTTTGAGAATAAAAACATATATGAGTTGAAAATATAAGGATGAAAAAGGCAAACTATGTAAATATCAATTAAGATAAATTCAGGCAGGCCATATTAATATTAGACAGAGTAAACATTAAAACAAGAAATATTACTAGGTAAAGAAGGGCATTACCTAGTAATACAGAGGTTCTTTGGCATGATTGCATAATAATATTAAGTGTATATATCTCAAAGGGCTTCAAAATACATGAAGCAAAGATTGGTAGCACTGAATGGAGAAATAAACAAATCCAATTTATAGATATCGATTTCAACACTTTTATCTCAGGAATTGATGTAATGGAAAGGAAAAAATGAATAAGGCTATGGAAGCTCTGAATAATACTATTGACCATCTTTATTTTATTGACATTTATAGAACATTTCATTTTACAACAGCAGAATATGTATTTTTTAATGGAATTTTCTTCTGTAATATTTACAATGTTGGGACATATTTGAGGTCATAAAAATATCTTAAAAACTTGAAAAGAATAGAAATAATGCAAAGCACATTCTTGAACCTTAAAAAATTAAACCAAATATCAATGTCAGAAAGATATAGAAAATTCCCAAATATTTAGAAATTCATGAGGTCAGGTTACATGTTGCCATCCTTTGTAGTTCACTTAAAGAAAGTGTGGAGTATTTGAGAAATACCACTTGATTTATTTGAACATAAGTGCTCAAGAATTTGTGATAATTCAGACTAGCCTGGGATGACCCTTATATAATCATTAATAAGAGTTTAATAAGCTAGGAAACTTTGAAACTATTGAAAAAATGCACAATTATAAACTTCTTGAATATACCGCACATATTAGGTGGTCATTAAGTAATTCTGTGTTAACAGAATACAAATTAAAACATGACTTTCTAGAATTGTTAGTATACTATGTAGTCAAATGTACTAATGACTAAAGATTATTGTTGATTAAATTTTGATTATTATATTATTGATTATTATTATTATTGGTTACATGTATCTGTATAACAAAATAAGTTCTCAAATTTTCACTTGGTCTTAACCAAGGCATCATCAAATACTTATACTTTTAAATTTTCTGTGCTTTGTGATTAGTTTGTGCTATTTTATATACCTTTAAGGCTTAAAATAACAAAACTGAATGTCTTGTAAAAATGTCCTTTAATGAAAATTAACAGCCCAAGGGGCCTCCATCTTTTAAATTTTTAGGTTTTTGTCATATTTAATCATTCATGAAAGATGTTAGCTGTGCTGTGTATCAACTGTTGTGCTAGCAGGTGAAGAGTGAAGACTCCAGAGACTAATGTGAGCTTTTACTTGTTAATTTCTAGACATATGAAAGCTTCACATGTTATCTTGGTTAAACCTTATTCATCTTACTTATGGTTTTTATTTTGCCTGTTTTACAAATAAAGAAACAGAAGAAGATCAGAGAGGGTAATTAACTTTTGCCTGATCACACAGGCAGGATATCAGGGATTTAAATACAGGTTTGTCTGTTTCCAAAGCCCATGTTCTTAATTGCTCCCTAAGACATGGTCAGTTTCTGTTGGAGTTTGCTGGGGACCACGACCTATGTTGGGGGTCAACAGGAAAGATGACCCTGGGGAATAAACAAGACTTTACACCAATTTAATGTGTAAAGTCTGAGTAGCCTGGAGAGGCTACACAAGTCAATTGGCAGATTGAGGCAATGCAATAGCCCTCTGACTCCTCAGAAAACTTCTATTGAACTCTAAGACAAAGCATATGTGAAAAGATGCAAAGGTGTCGAAATTCAAAATAGGATTAAAAGAATCACAAACCCCCAGATTGAGGAAAAAAGAAATGGCTGGGTAATATGGAACATAGGGCAGTGAGTTGTCATCATTTGATATTGCATTTAGAAAGAAAGAGGGGAAAACAAGTCTTGATTCCACTGGGCAGGTGGCCAGGCAACCAGCTTCCCTAATCAAATTGCAGATCAGGAGTTAAAAGCCCTGCCTGCTGATTTTCTGTTAGTATGGTCTCTGATAAATTTACCCTGTCTGGATGCCTCCAGGCTCCTTTCATCTGTCAGTGGTCTTGATAAGGAGCCCCCAGGGTGGCCGCCCTGCCTTCCTGCTTTACCCAGAATTGAGGCACCCTGCACAGGGATCAACTGTCTGCCTCCCACAAGCTTCCTCATTTACCTTGCATTACAAGGTAGTTGAAGACACAAAATAAGATTACATACATATTAGCTAATTATAACCCAAGGCAGCCGGTGAAGGTAAACAAATGGAGGTGTTAGTGCCTGGAGGCCTAGAGAAATGTGCCTAGTAGCACCTGGTGGCACTGGTGGTTAAGACAGCTTGAGTTCAGAAAATGCTCAGCATTTGGACATCCCTGAGACCCTTTGAACTTTAGTTTTCCTATCCATGAAATAGAAAAAGATAGAGGCTCAGAAAATATATTGCAATGTCCTGTAAAGCCATTATAAAGATTAATCAAAATCATGTCAAAGGAACCCCTTAACCCATAGTAAAATTACAAATATTAGCTATAATTTGACAAAGAATTGTCACTAGATTGGGAGTTCCTATATGGTGAGGGAAAGTATTGTCTGATTTGCTCGGTTTTATCATTAGTGCTGACTGCAGGAAACAGGAAGGACTTCACATACAGGATGGAAGAAAAGCCAGTCCTTGGAAGATTTCTTGAGATTTTAAATAAATTGAGAAGGGAAAGAATGTTTTAAGTAGGTGGAATAGCATTTGCAAAGCTATATTTAAGGGACAATGAGCAAACCAACCTTGCTGAAGCAGGGGATTCATGTAGGAAAGCATTAAGGCGAGAGAGACATAAAATGGGGCTAGAATTAAAATATGGGCCTTGGATACAGGGCAAGATAATCAATTCTCTTACTTTCCTTCTTACAGCCCAGAAAGGGATAATACTTGCTCCCTCTTCATTCTCTTGGGGAAAGAGCATAAAGCTCCAATCATTGTATTTTGTTTGACACACATAAGCTACCCAATGCCACTGGAACTAAGAAATACAAATAGAATTACCACACGAGTTCTGGTGCCAAGGCTAATAGGATTTGCTGAGATGTTGCCTATGCAATCCCCAGATTCATTACAGAGTAGACGATCACAGCATTCCTTTCTGCCTCCTTCTGCAAGACGCAGGGCAGAAGCAGCTCTGCAGGAGTCCAAATAAATCTCTCTCCTATGACATTGCAAATACATGAAAGGTTGGTGCCAAGATTTTTAATGGTCCTCTTATGTAATATTACTAATGATAATACTCAACTCTGTCTCAAAATTGCACCAGAAAAGGGATGGCTGTAAGCTTTCAGCATCTGGACATGTATTTGGTGTGGAAAAGTGAGTAATTTGAACAAATCCTCCCTGAGACAATTAGGAAAGTCAGAACACAAGCTATAGCAAGGCTATCAATTAAGAACAGGGATTGGAAACTGTCCTCCCATTTAGCTAGACTTCATCTAAAAATCAAAGTACATGAAACACAAAAAATTCTCAGCATCAGGATCACTTTTTTCAATGTATAATGTCCTCTATGGCTAGCTGAGAGCAGTAAAAACGTATTTCAAAGATAACTCTCTAGTGAAGGCTACTCATTGCCTTTAATGCTCCCTAAATTTGTTTCTTCTCATCCTATTTGTACATCCTCTTTTATTTCTGCTCCCTCAAGGCTTCCAGGAGTGTTTCAGATCACATTCCATAATTGTATGCTTTGCCTCTGGGCAATTAATGTCACTGCTGAATCTGCAGAAGTTCAATATTTCCCATGTTTTCACTCACCCTCACAGCCTCGTCCTTATCACTGAGTTTCTGCCTTGGGTTAAGGAGAGAATATGTACCCTCCTCCCCAATCTAGACTCCTGGCTCAGTATTCTTTCCACTATAAGACCTTACCTTTCATATAGTTAATGATTTAATTTGTCACTCTTTCCGAAATACTCAAATTTTTCAAGAGAACACCAGTGAGAGGGAAATGTTAACCCTCAAAAAAATGAATCACTAAAAGTCACTCAAGGAGACTTTCTGGAAGCTTAAATCACTTTCTGTAAAATGTGCTCTTCTCATGAGTCCCTTCCTATCATGTCTATTCAAAAAATTTTCCCAAGGATCTGAATTGTGTAGAATTTTCTATTCCATAGCTTCTTCCAAGAGGTTCAAAATTTACCAAGAAATGTTCATTCATTCAACAACCAGTTTGATTGCCTATAAATTCCTGTCACTCTGATTGCTAAGGGTACCAAAAAAGAAAAGGAAAAAGGCAATTTTTGGATTAAAAAAGCTTTCATGATAGTCTAGAAAGAAGACTTGTGAGCAATTACAGTAGTACGTGACAAATGTTACAGTGAAAGAGGCCTCGAGTACCAGTCAAAGTAAAAGAAGCTATGAAAGTGAAGGAGGATCAGAGAAGGTTTCAAGGATGATGTGGCCCAAAATTGATTCTTAAAAGATGCATAGGAATTAGCCAGTTGGAAAAGGGGAAGAAAGGAAGGAATACAAGCAAAGATATGAATGCATGTGCCATCATGATTTGCCTGAGGAAATGCAAATGGCTTGATTTGGCTATAGCATAGGTTATGCAAAAGCAATAGAAATTCAGGAGGCTAAGTTATTCGGCAATGAGTGCTCTTATGCACAAAGCAAAGGAGCTTACATTTTATCTGACTGGCAAGGGCCCTTCTTTTCGCCAGACTTCAATTTCATTACAAGTGAGCAAAAAAAACAGAATATTTAGAAACATCAAAATCAAATATACATCTGCCTACAGCCTTTTCCATTTGGATATCTCAGAAGCATCTGGAATTTAATGTCACCGAAACAGAGCAAATGCTTACCCGACCCAATTCCCTGCTCTCCAGAAGGCTCCTCTCATCTCAGTAGACGACACCATCATCCAGGTGCCCAGTTTCAGTACTGAGGAGTCAAGTTTCCTTCTTCTCTTTCTCCTTATTCTATGCTCTCAAACCATTGGGAAGTCTTGCCAGCTCAATATCCAATAATTATTCAGGATCCATCCATTTTTTTGTCAGCTCTCTGCCTTGACTCAGCCTCTGTCTTCTCATTTCCTACCCAAACACAAAAACAGCCTCCTGACTGTTCCCTCTCCCTGTCCCTTTCCCCCTGGGCCTTTACTCTCCAGAAGCCATGGTGATTTCTTAATCATAGATCAGACTATGTCATCCTGATGCCAGGAAATTCCAGCAATGGCTTCTTCAAGGCTCTCCCTGTCCTGGTACCCTGGAGTCTTGGACATGGAGTTTATTATCATGGGTATTTATTTTATCTTCTGCTTGACTCCTAATAGACTCCCTATTAAAAAAATTAATTTAAAACCCTTGGAAAATATTCTTGATGTTGTTTGACCGTCCAAACAATCTGGATGTTCTGTAGGCATGCCAATACTATATCTCTGATGATTCCTTCAATATAGGATATGAGCCTCTGAAAGGAGAGCGAAGGCAGATGAGACAAAACTGTGTTATGTTACCATAAATTAGTACATCTCATTATTCCCTAAAATTTCCATTATGAAACCATAATATGTGTAGTTAGAGGAACACAGTTTGGAAGAATTGATGACAAAAGTTATGTGTATGTGTGTACAGGTATAAATTGGGAGAAATTATTTTCTTTCTTTTTCTCTTTCCATTCCCCTCTTTCGTTCTATACACGTACACACATCCACAAATACAAAGGATGTGAAAAATTGTATACTCACTTTTAGAAAGGAAAAAACTGCATTAAAATTGTAATACTCAATATATTCCAATAACAAAAGATGAATACAAGTCACATTTGACATTGATCAGAGTCCAGACACTTTGATTATGGTGAACTACTGCTTGAGTTATGTTGACCAGTATCCACTTGTATCCTTCTGCATGCCTTTTCAATTTCTTGGCCAAGTACCACCAGTGCAGCCGGTTTCCTACAGTACTCCACATCCTTTAAGATCCCCCATAGGTAGAAGCCAAAGGATGTTAAGTCAGGAGAAGATGAGAGAAACTCAACTACGCCTCTTCATTCTACCCACTGTCCTGGCGAATTCTCTTAGAAGGAAGCTCCCTCGTCTCAGTGCATGTAATAATGTTGGAATGAAAACCTTCCATTTAGCTGTTTTAGGAATGTGTCAGATGCTAATTCCTGTCTTGCATGCACACTGTTTGGTAGACTTCTGTGGTGAGCATGTAAATTGTTCCATCACCATAGCAGAAGAAGCATTTCTTGCTGTTGTGGGAGGGCTCACAGACCTCACCTCCATTGTTGCTATGTTTCCCAGTGTTCTTGAATTTCAAACACTCCTTGAAATTCATCTTGCCCGCCCCTCGAATGACGTCATGCTTCTGCTGTTTTCTTTGACTGTGCTGCTGGTTACAATGGTAACACTAGCATTCATTTGATTAATGCTATATTTTGAAGAAAGGTCATACTGCACTTGGCCACTATAATTTAACTTCTAAAATACATCTCTTAAAATGTGGATGTATTTTTGGCACCCCCAGTATAAATAAACTTGGATGTATTTCCAGATATGCCTATCTTAAAACAGCACTTCTAAAATGGCTTTCCAGTGGATTTTCATTGTAAAATTAGTGTTTGTTTGTTTGTTTGTTTCCCAGTCCCACAATGATTTGTCACTCTGTTGCCGGTGACTCATTCAATTTCATTGCTGGGGAAATTAATTTAGTGGCTGTTTACAATTCTGGATGACATTGTATCTGTGTCCTCTGACTCTAGAAAGCAATTGGCAGCACCCCCAGTGCACTGATCTTACTTACATTTCAAGTAGCAGATTCCACTACTGTTCAATGATTGTGAATAGCAAAGACAAGGGTGACTTAACACATTTGATCCCTGAACAGATAGAGGACTTACAAATAATCAAGAAGTCCAAATATGCCAAAGGACTTTAGAAAACATGAAAATAAACCAGCCCGAAATGGCTTCTATTATACCACAGAAATATTGTATCTTTTTAATCTTATATACTAATAAATTTTATTTGAACATCAACACCCATATTTCCTATCTCAGTGTTGGATATTTTATGTCCCAACCCCTCTGTGAGAATGTGCTACCTTTTCAAAGGTCAAGTACAGAATTGCTCACCTTGGCAGTTGCCCTTACAGCAAGCTCAGAATCATATTCCTTATAAATGATAGAGGGAAAAGTTTAAAATCTATACATATAAGTGCTTTGAAAGACCTTCATAATTTTTCCCCAAAGGCAACTCTGCTATCTCCTTCTCACAAATAATAACTACTAGGCATTACGAGGAGTTTTAACAACTAAAGACAACTTTATCATACAGTTTATTCACTTCGGTCAAGAAACCCTCTCTAATAATAAAACCAAGTTTTAAATCCATGTCTGTTTATTGTATGCCCTGTGCTCCTTACAGGTGAGTTTATAAATGTGTATAAATTAAGGTCTGCATTTCTAACTTGGTAAAGAAGATGATACAAATGTAGAGATACTCACCAAAGTGTCAGAGTGTTCTTAGAACTGATGTATCTAGGCTATGAAACCTTAATCTGCAGAAATTAAAACATTCGTCATTTGAAGCAGCCAAGTGTTCCATATTCTAAAGTGAAGATTTCTTTGAGAGTTTCTGTTAATTTATTTTAAGGTAGCCTTGTAGAAGGATAGATGAGGTTTCCAAGCACAACTTCTTAGATAAAACACATTAGCCACTGTTAATCTGAATGCAGATGTGAGAAAGCCACCACTTGATACAACAGTCAACATCAATTACTGCATTTAGAAAGTATTTTTTGTTTTCAGAGGAGTGGAGGGAGAATGGACAGGCTGGGAAGGGAATTATTTGTTCTTTTTAAAACAAGAAATGGATGAGAAAAAAACTTCTTTCTCCTATAAATTTAGATGATAATGTATTTAAACTGATGCTAGATCTTACGGTGATAGAAGTGGTATTTTATTGTATTTTGAGAATTATTCAGAAGACATGGAGTACAAAGCAGAGGCAAACCATTTACTGATGCAGCCGAATAGTCCAGAAAATAATAACAATAATTAACATTTTCATGGCAGTTTAGAGCTTACAAAGAAGTTTTTGTTTGCCAAATATTGTCACATTGGATAATGTAAAATAAGAATTACACTCACTTCGGAGCAAGATGGCCAACTGGAAGCAGCTTCCAAAGAAGGCTTCTGTCCAAAAGGAAAAATAACCACCAGGAACTGTGCAATTAAGCTGAAGACTGGGAGCTCAGCTGACAGAGAGAAGTGATAACTGCAGGTCACCTCTGCTGAGGCAAGCTGTGACTCCAAGAAAGCAAGCTTCAGGTACAAAATTCATCTGAAAGGAAAAGTGTCCATCCGCTCCTCCAAGAAAGCTGTGAGTTTTTGGGTTTTCTATTTCCTTTCTTTTTTCCTGTTTGTTTGCTCCTGTGGGTTTCCTATAGACAAGCAGTGAACTCTTGACCCCTTGTCTCACCCCACAGAAGAGTGCTGTGGGAAGTGGGGTCTACTTCCCCCAGAGTGACCCTGATGTGACACTTAACATTCTCTTGCTAGGCAGAAAAATGAACTAAAGTTTTCCCCACCATTCTGAACTTATAGTACACCCGTCTCCCCTTACCTGACAAACAAGAAGCCTAACCCTCGCTGAGACTGATGGAGGAGGCTCTTGAGCAGCACCCTCCCCACCCCCAGAACAAGTGCCACACTGGCAAAAGACTGGAGGGGACCATGGCAAACCTCCCTCCCTCCGGCCAGGGAATCCGCCCACAACCACACAGACACAAGCCCCGCACCTGAAGCCCACCTGTCCCTGCAGGCTCACCTCCGACCAGGGACTGCCCTAGCAATTCTGCAGTGCATCCACAAGTCCATTCCCAGCCAGGAACTCCCCAAGAGACTACATGGACCACACCCCAAGCCTGCAGGGTCTCCACAGGTGCACCTTCTGCCAGGAACTCCACCAGCAACCACCAGGCCTCTGCAGGCCCACCCACCCCTAGCTAGGATCTCCCCTGGTGACCACATGGCCCACGCTCCAAGCCTGCATGGCCTTCATAGGTCTGCCTTCTGCCAGGGACTCCACTGGAGACCGCCAGGCCTCTGCAGGCCTGACCCCTACCAGGAAATTCCCCAGCGAACACACGGCCCTGCACCCAGAACTTGCCAGGCCTCCACAGGGCCACCTTCTGCCATGGACTCTACTGGCGACTGCCAGGCCTCTGCAGATCTGTCCCCAGCCAGGAACTCCCCCAGCAACCACGGAGCACTTGCCGGGCCTACGCTGGGGGATTCCCCCGGTGACGGCGCAGGCCTGGGCCTGGCACCCGCAGGGCCTCCACAAGTCTGCCCCCAACCAGGAACTCCACCAGTGACTGCATGGCCCTGTGCCCTGAGCCTACAGGGCCTCCACAGGCCAGCCTTCTGCCAGGGACTCCTCCAGCAACCACCAGGCCTCAGCAGGCCTGCACCCAGCCAGGAACAGTGGCCCTCTGCTCCACACGTGACAGGCCTCCACAAGTCTGCCTTCTGCCAGGGACTCCGCTGGTGACCACATGGGCCTGTGCCTGGCACCCACAGGGCCTGCACAGTCCTGTCCTCAGTCAGGAACTCCCCCAGCGATGCCAGGGCTCTGTAGGCCTGCCTCCAGTAAGGAACTACTCTGGTGATCGTGCAGCCCTGCACCCCATGTTTGAAAGGCCTCCACAGGCCTGCCTTCTGCCAGGGACTCCCCCGTGACCGCATGGGCCTGTGCCTGGCACCCACAGGGCCTCTGCAGGTCCGCCAATGGCCAGGAACTTACCTGGTGACTGCACACCCCGGCGCTCAGAGCCTGCCAGGCCTCCACAGGTCCTCCTTCTGCCAGGGATTCGGCCAGTGACTGCCAGGCCTCCACAGGTCCCCCCCCCAGCCAGGAACTTCCCCAGTGACTGTGCAACCCCACGCCCCAAATAGGCAGGGCCTCTGCACCACTGCCCATTGCCAGGGACTCAGCCCCATAGCCCACGCCTGCCTGCGGGGCCTCAGCACACCTAACTCCAGCTAGGGACTGCAGGAGCTGCACAACCCGCATCCTCCCACCTGTTTCCTCCATGCCTCTGCACCGGCCCCACCTGTCTGGCCAGGGACTCCAGAAGCAAAAGGACTAAGGCCCTCCCTATGGAGCCCACCTTGCCTCTGCTTGGAACCCTCCTCCCGATCAGAGACTTCTGGAGCCATGGGCTCTCTTTGTCAAAGTCACCGGGTGCCTGGCATTTCCAGAACTGTGTGCACCATCCCCCACCCTGCTGCTGGATCCGAGGGTGCCACACTCTGGAGCTGCTCCCACAGCCAGATCCCTGGATGGGGCAGTCCCAGAGGAGGTATACAGGGTTATTCCCTACAAAGTTCCAGCAACAATAGAGTGATCCCGCTGGGGTCTAATCTTGGAGAGACACCTTCCCAACTCTGAGGATGGACAGAGGCAACAGTGAAAAACAATCATGGGGTGGAATCAAGGGAAAAACTCTGGCAATATGAATAATCAGAGTAGATCAACTTCTCCAAGGAATGACAAGGTAGATACAGCACAATATCCCTTGCATAGGCAAATGGCTGGGATGTCAGAAATCGAATTCAGAATCTGGATACAAATAAGATTAGTGGAATGGAAGAAAAGAAGGAATTAGAATTTTAAGCAGTAATCCAAAATATGACCAAAAAGATGTCTCAAGTTTTCACTGAATTCAAAGACAAAATGACCAAAGATTTTGACACATTGAGACAAGAAGTTGCAGTCCTCAAAGATCTGAGAAGTACAGTAGAATCCCTCAGTAACAGAATGGAAAAAGCAAAAGAAAGGACTTCTGACAGTGAAGACAAAGCTTTTGAATGTTCCCAAACCTACAAAAAGGAAGAGGAATGGAAGACAAAACAGATCACTCTCTCAGAGAGCTCTGGGATAATTCAAAGAAAACTAATATTTGCCTCATAGGGATCCCAAAAGCAATGAAGTGGCTTCACAAGACACAGAGTCTCTTCGTCATGAGATTATAAAAGAGAACTTTACAGACATGCCAAGAAATTCAGATAGCAGACAATATCAGAACCCCAGCATGACTCAACCCAAATAAGACATGCCGCTGACACATCATAATCAATTTCACTAAAGTTCATATGAAGAAGAAAATTTTGAAAGCAGCCAGACATAAGAAAAGCATTACCTACACAGGCAAGAACATTAGAATAACTGCATATCTCTCTGCTGAAAATTTTCAAGCTAGAAGAGAGTGGTCGTCAACTTTTAATCTCCTAAAACAAAATAACTTTCAACCCAGGATCCTGTATCCAGCTAAACTGAGTTTCATTTATAATGGAGAAATTAAATAATTTAATGACATCCACATGTCGAAAAAATTTGCCATAACTAACCCAGCTCTCCAGGATATTCTGAGACCTATCTTCCATAAAGACCAATGTAATCCTCCACCAAAAAAGTAAACCACTCAGAAACTTTTGATCAAATTCCAACTTCCACAGTAGTGAAATGATTCAAAATATGCACCCAACTTTCAAAAGGCTTATCAATATTCTCAATTAATGTGAATGAGTTAAACTGTCCGTTAAAGAGGCATAGGTTGGCTCACTGGACACAAAAACTCAGGCCAGATATCTGCTACATACAAGAATCTCATCTTACCTTAAAAGATATAGACTCAAGGTGAAGGGATGGTCACCTATGTTCCAGGCAAATGGAAAACAGAAAAAACAGGTGTTGCAATCCTATTCGCGGATACAATAGGCTTTAAACCAACCAAAATAAAGAAGGACAAGGATGGACACTTCATATTTGTTAAAGGTACTACTCAATATGATGAGATTTCAATTATTAATATTTATGCACCCAACCAGAATGTGCCTCAATTTATAAGAGAAACTCTAACAGACATGAGCAACTTGATTACCTCCAGCTACATAGTCATCGGAGATTTTAACACCCCTTAGCAGTGCTGGATAGATCCTCCAAAAAGAAGCTAAGCAAAGAAATTTTAGATTTAAACTTAACCATTCAACAACTGGATTTAACAGACATCTACAGAACATATCATCCCAAAAAAACTGAATACACATTCTTCTCATCAGCCCATGGAACATACTCCAAAATCAATCACATCCTAGGTCACACGCCTAACCTCAGCAAATTTAAAAAAACAGAAAATATTCCTTGCATCTTCTCCAATCATCATGGAATAAAAGTTGAACTCAATAACAACAGGAATGTGCATACTCGTACAAAAACATGGAAGCTAAATAACCTTTTGCTGAAGGATACGTGGGTTATAGATGAGATTAAGAAGGAAATTACCAAATATTTGGAAGAAAATGACAATGAACACACAAATTATCAGAACCTCTGGGATACTGCAAAGGTAGTCCTAAGAGGGAAATTTATAGCACTGCAAGCCTTCCTCAAGAAACGAAAGCAGAGGAAGTTAACAACTTAATGGGACATCTTAAGCAACTAGAGAAGGAAGAACATTCCAACCCCAAACCAAGCAGAAGAAAAGAAATAACCAAAATTAGAGGAGAATTAAATGAAATTGAAAACAAAAGAATTTTACAACAGATCAATAAATCAAAAAGTTGGTTTTTTAAAAAGGTCAATAAAATAGATAAAATTTTGGCTAACTTAACGAGGAAAAAAACAGTAAAATATCTAATTTCATCAATCAGAAATGGTAAAGACAAATAACAACAGACCCCTCTGAAATTCAAAAAATCCTTAACGAATATTACAAGAAACTTTACTCTCAGAAATATGAAAATCTGAAGGAAATTGACCAATACTTGGAAGCACACCACCTACCAAGACTTAGCCAGAATGAAGTGGAAATGTTGATACAAAAACTCAGGCCTGATATCTGCTACATACAAGATAGGCATATATCAAGTTCTGAAATAGCATCAACAATACAAAACCTCCCTAAAAAGAAAAGCCCAGGACCAGATGGCTCCATGTCAGAAGTCTACCAAACCTTTAAAGAAGGACTAGTACCGATAATACTAAACCTCTTCCAAAATATAGACAAAGAAGGAATACTACCCAACACATTCTATGAAGCAAACATCACCTTGATACCTAAACCAGGGAAAGACCCAATTAGAAAAGAAAATTATAGACCCCAATAATGAATATTGATGTAAAAATATTCAACAAGATCCTAACAAACAGAATCCATCAACACATCAAACAAATTATACACCATGATCAAGTGGGCTTTATCCCAGGGCCTCAAGGCTGGTTCAATATACATAAATCTATAAATGTAATTCAGCATATAAACAAATTAAAAAATAAAAACCATATGATTCTCTCAACTGATGCAGAAAAAGCTTTTGATAATATCCAGCATCCCTTCAAGAATACTTAATAAAATTGGTATAGAAGAAACTTTTCTTAAACTAATAGAGGCCATCTATAGCAAACCCACAGCCAATATTATATTGAATGGAGTTAAATTGAAATCATTTTCACTTAGATTAGGAACCAGGCAAGGTTGCCCATTATCTCCACTGCTCTTTAACATTGTAATGAAAGTTTTAGCCATTGCAATTAGGGAAGAAAGGGCAATCAAGGGTATCCACATAGGGTCAGAAGAGATCAAACTTTCACACTTCACAGATGATATGATTGTATATCTGGAAAACACCAGGGATTCTACTACAAAACTTTTAGAAGTGATCGAAGAATACAGCAATGTCTCAGGGTATAAAATCAACACCCATAAATCTGTAGCCTTTATATATACCAACAATAGCCAAGCTGAAGAAAGAGTCAAAGACTCTATGCCTTTCACAGTAGTGCCAAAGAAGATGAAATATTTGAGAGTTTACCTAACAAAGGGCGGCACCTGTGGCTCAGTGAGTAGGGCGCCGACCCCATATACTGAGGGCTGCGGGTTCAAACCCAGCCCCAGCCGAACTGCATCAAAAATTAGCCGGGCGCTGTGGCAGGCACCTGTAGTCCCAGCTACTTGGGAGGCTGAGGCAAAAGAATCGCTTGAGCCCAAGAGCTGGAGGTTGCTGTGAGCTGTGACTCCACAGCACTCCACCGAGTGTGATAGAGTGAGACTCTGTCTCCACCAAAAAACAACAAC
>CAUYON010027408.1:0-13999 GCA_963573935.1 Arctocebus calabarensis
GCGCCTGTAGTCCCAGCTACTTGGGAGGCGGAGGCAAGAGACTCGCTTGAGCCCAGGAATTGGAGGTTGCTGTGAGCTGTGATGCCACAGCACTCTATCCAGGGTGACAGCTTGAGGCTCTGTCTCAAAAAAAAACAAAACTCTAAACATCAAGGATCAGAGGAATGGTTAAATGACAGTACCAACACAGCTACATATTTCTTCTAGGGGCTAATTTTTTTTTTGTTTGAGACAGATTCTCACTCTGTAGCCCTGGGTAGACTGCTGTAGCATTATCAGAGCTCAAAGCAACCTCAAACTGTTGGGCTCAATCAATCCTCTTGCCTCAGCTTCCCATCTGTTATCCTGGGGTGAGTGCCAAGGTATCATAGCTCACAGCAACCTCAAACTCCTGGGCGCTAGCAATGCTCCTCTTGCCTCAGCCTCCCAAGTAGCTGAGGCAAGAGGAGTACTACCACGCATGCCAAGTTTTTGTATTTTTAATAGAGATGGGGTCTCACTCTTGCTTAGGTTGGTCTTGAGCTCCCGAGCTCAGGTGATCCACCTGCCTCATCCTCTCAGAGTGCCAGGATTATAGGAATGAGCCACCATGCTGGGCCTCTAGGGGCTAATTTTTATGTTAAACCCAAAGAAGGGAAAAACCAATAGTGGAATTAGTGAGGGAAATTTTTGGAAAAGGTAAGGCAATTGAATCCAGAATTATTGCTGTTCAAGCACTGACTTGATGCTTTCATCTGTAACAGGGAGGCTGAGATGAGCTATATGTGTCCAAAGGGAAGCCATCTTTATACTGAAGAAAGATAATCGCAGTGGTTAAATGCTTTTTCAACAGACACATATTTTGCTGGAAGCATTTCAGAATATTTGCAAAGTATAGGACATTTGGACAGAAACCAGTATGAAATAATGAAACAAAGTACACTATATACTGTCTCCAAGAAAAAAACAATTTGCAGCCACCACCTTCATCCCTTTAGTCTTATCTATAGCATTTTAGACTTTCTAGGTTGTTGACCTTTATTTATAATCTAATTCTTTCTACATCTTTGACCTCTTCCCCCTGGTTATAGTACAACCAAAGCTCCTCTTCAGTCCCCTGTCAAATCAGCGTCCAAGAGTAGAATAAAAATCAAAGTCTATCAGGCTTTCCTTTTCACTATGAGGTACTTAAAGTTTAATGGTTCTCATACACAGCAATCTGAGTAGTTTCATTTTGAAGATGAATTACTCAATAGCATGTTTGAGGAAAGTCAGAATGGCAAGTAGACACCGTGTGTTAATTTGTCTGCATTTTGTTGCTCTCACCTTTCACAGGCAAGTGAGCATTCTTCCAGCGTACTTAAGTGGGATATGCCACTGTGTTGATCAAAACATTTCAGAAAATTTATGATTATTCAAAGTTTTATTACAACCTAGCTGTAAGGGGAAAGAATTCACAGTAGTTTCAGTGTAGAAATTCACTTTCGATGAACGGTCAATCATTCATTGACCATTGTTGGTCAATGATTCATTGATCAATCTCATTGTTAGATGAGATTTTTTTTTAATTAAGAATATTTAATAAAAGGTAATTAGAGGCTGGACATGGGTGGTTCACACCTGTCATCTCAGCACTTTCAGAGGTTGAGGTGGGAGGATCACTTGAGGCCAGGAGCTTAAGACCAGCCAGGGGAAAATAGTGAGACCTCCTCAATCCATCCACCCCCATCTCCACAAAATAATAAAGAAAAATAGCAGAGTGTGGTGGCACACGCCAGTAGTTCCAGCGACTCAGGAGGCTGATGTGAAAGGATCCCTTCAGCTTGGGAAGAGGAGTCTGCAGTGAGCTATGATGGATTTCATAACTGCACTGCAGCCTAGATCATGGAGCAGAACCCTGTAAAAAAAAAAAAAATCGTATTATACAGGCGGCATCTGCGGCTTACCGAGTAGGGTGCTGGCCCCACATACTGAAGGTGGCAGGTTCAAACCCAGCCTTGGCTGAACTACAAAACAAAAAAATAGCCGGGCGTTGTGGCGCGCACCTGTAGTCCCAGCTACTGGGGAGGCTGAGGCAAGAAAATCGCCTAAGCCCAGGAGTTGGAGGTTGCTATGAGCTGTGTGACGCCATGGCACTCTACCAAGGGTGATAAAGCGAAACTCTGTCTCTACAAAAAAGAAAAAATCCTATTGTATAAATGAAAGAAGTGAGTCACAAAAGACCACATGCCAAGTTTTTGTATTTTTAATAGGGTCTCTCTTTTTAATAGAGATGGGGTCTCACTATTTCATATAAATAGTACTATACTATAGTGTAGTTGTGGTGTAAATGTCCAGAATAAGCAAGTGTAATTGCAGATTAGAAACAGAATATAAATCAGTAGTTGCCTAGGGCTAAGGGGAATGGGGGAGTGAGGACGGGGTGCCTAAGAGGGGTGGGATTTATTTGTTTGGGGAGTAATGCAAATGTCCTAAAATTGTGGTGATTGATGCACAGGTCCATGAATATACTAAAATCCATTGACTAGTACACTTTAAACGGATGAATCATATGGTATGAGAATTATATCTCAATAAAACTGTTTTAAAAAAAAGAGTACCTGGTACAATCCTTACCATCAAGGCTATAAAATTTTCTTTTGATACTTTTTCCAGAAACCAGAATATCTGATTTATATAGAAGGACCTTTGGGCAAATGTGAGGAGAAAGCAGAAATCACGTGTTGATGACAAGACTGGGTAGCTCTGCTTTAATTTATTACGGAGTCAACTATATCAGAGTGGAGGCAGTTGGCCTTCCCAGAAGGAGAGGAGGACATAAGCAAACAAGCCTTTCCAAAGCGTTTACACACAGACTTAGATGATCATTATCCACAAAGGGAAGGAATCTCTAGGGTTTTATAATCTACCTGGTAAAATATAAAGTGGATACTCCAGACACCTCCAACTAACAAAATTATTATAATTCTAGGGAAAATCTTCTTAGAAGTAATTTTATTGACAGTTCTTAGACATGAACAAAAATATACTACATAGGGTATATAATATTAGATTCACAGTAGCACTTTCCTTACATAATACTAACTTAGGGGAGCTCAAATTTCTCTTTTTCATTCACCAGCTTTTCCCAGATTCTCAGTCTGATGAATAAGGAAGCTTACTATTGAGCAGCTGGTTAAAAACTAGGGAATACATCAGTTACATGCAGTCATTTCTAGCATGCCTCTTCTTTGTAAATGCCATGTGAGTGTAAAGGGTGAGAGAACAAAGCTGTGGTGCTATCTAGTGGCTGCCTAGGAAGTGGCTAGGTGGTTTGAGTATAAAAAGATATATATTTGGGTGGCGCCTGTGGCTCAAAGGAGTAGGACGCCAGCCCCATATGCCGGAGGTGGCGGGTTCAAACCCAGCCCTGGCCAAAAATCGCAAAAAAAAAAAAAAAAAAAAAGATATATAACTACTTTATCACTCCATATGTGTGAACCTGATTTCAGCATTGAGAGGTGTTTTCAGGTCACATGCTCACGCCTATTTTCCTGGCTCTCTGGGAGGCAAGGCAGGAGGATCTCTTGAGCTCTGGAGTTTGACAGCAGTCTGAGCAAGAGGAAGACCCTGTCTCTACTAAAAATAGAAAAAGGTGGGCCAGGCACAGTGGCTGATGCCTGTAATCCTACCACTCCGGGAGGCCAAGGTAGGTGGATCACCTGAGCTCAGGAGCTGGAAACAAGCTTGAGCAAGAGCAAGACCTCAGTTTAAAAAAAATAACAAAAAACACAGCCAGGCATTATGATGGGCACCTGTAGTCCCAGTTACTTTAGAGGCTGAAGCAAGAAGATCGCTTGAGCCCAAGAGTTTGAGATTGCTGTGAGCTATGATGTCATCCCACTCTACTGAGGGTGATAAAATCAGATACTAACTCAAAAAAAAGAAAAAGATAGAAAAAAGTTAACCAGGTATGGTGGGCACTTGTAGTCCCAGCTACTCAGGAGGCTGAGGCAAGAGGGTTGCTTTAGCCCAGGAATTTGAGGTTACTGTGAACTATACTTATGCCATGGCTTTCTATCCAGGGAGACATAGGGAACCTCTGTCCTAAAACGAACAAACAAACAAAACATTTTTAGGTAAGAACGCATGTGTCTGAGAATAAAGAAACGACCATAGGCTCAGCGCCTGTAGCTCAGTGGCTAGGGCACCGGCCACATACATCTGGACTGGCGGGTTCGAACCCAGCCTGTGCCTGCCAAAACAACAATGACAACTACAACAAAAAAATAGCTGGGTGTTGTGGCAGGTGCCTGTCGTCCCAGCTACTTGGGAGGCTGAGGCAGGAGAATTGTTTAAGCCCAAGAGTTTGAGGTTGCTATGAGCTGTGACATACTGAGACTCTGTCTCAAAAAAAAAAAAATGCCTGCTGCTTTATCTATTTTATTAGCTACTCTTTCCCTTTGGTGACAAAATATAGCTTCATTAACATTGTGCAGCATTTTTACTGGGGGGACATTGGGGAACAAACTAAAGATTTGAAGGTTTGATCTCTTTAAGACTATTCTGAGATATTCCCTGAGTTTACTGGGTAGACTTGCAGCAGCAACAGGAAAAATTCCATTTCCTTAGGCTAATTCTCCTACCTATGACTTCTCTCCCTGGGTCTCCTAATGTCCCTTAAATCCCTGGTTCCCAACCCGAGGGCTGCATGGTCCATGGCCTGTTAGGAACCAGGCCATACAGCAGGAGGTGAACAGCAAGCCAACAAACCTTCATCTATATTTATAGTCACTCCCCATTGCTCACTTCACTGCCTGAGCTCCTCCACCTGTCGGATTGGGGCAGGGGCATTAGATTCTCAAAGGAATGTTAGCTCTACCTTAAACTGTGCAGGTGAGTGATCTGGGTGCTAGTTATGAGAATCCAATGCCTGATGATCTGAGGTGGAGCTGAGGATTAAGCAACATTCGGGCATCATTACCTCCCATCACCCCCAAATGGGACCATCTAGCTTCAGGAAAAGAAGCCCCAGGCTCCCACTGATTCTGCATTATGGGGAATTATATAATTATTTCATTATGTATTACAATGTAATAAAAGTAGAAATAAAGTGCACAATAAACATAATGTGCTTGAATCACCCCGAAACCATCACTCCCACCCTTACCTCAGTCCATGGAAAAATTATCTTCCATGAAACCGGTCCCAGGTGTCAAAAAGTTGGGGGCTGCTGCCTTAGATGTAATGTAATCTGCTGAGTGTGGCTTTATACCTCCAGCCCTGACTTATAGAGCAGCTGGACTTTTAATTGAATCTGCGAACAAATTCCAAAGTCCCCTATATATGTTTTTATCATCCTCTCTCTGAACTACTACTTGACCTTTTGACTTGTTCCCCAGAACTGGTGGCTTTTATGAAAGACAAAGGAGTTGAGATTCTGAAGTCTCCTGGGCCAACTACCTGAGGCCAAGATCAACCATCCTCCCCCAACCTGCTGCAAAAGCACTAAGTCCCTTGTTAATTGCCCCACAACCTGCCCCAAGGCACGTGGCCTCTCCTTAAAAAGTCTATGATCTCTCTGAGTTGAACAATGAATTTGAGGCAGTTTCCCCTATTCTCCCCACAAGCAAGACACCCAACAATTGGATCTTTGTGCGATGAGCAGGTAGACCTAAACTGAAACCCCCTTGTGTTTTCCATAACAGACAGATAGGGAATGACACCTACTGAGACCACGCAAGACAGAAACAACTGGGAGAGCAGAATTGGCAGCTTCAGACCCGCTGGAGCACGTGACCCACCACAAGAGAAAGGCTAGTGAGCAGCACCTCCTCGTGGACTTCGGGTGCAACTACAGGCAGGAGATGGCAGTATACAGAGCAGCAGACCAGGGAACTGATCCCCAAAGGCTTCAATGGGCTGCACCCCTGAGTTTAGTTCCTTCCCCCAGTCCTGGGCCCATACCTGTGTGTAGCAGACCTTCCCCTGGCCACATGTGGCATGTCTCTTAGGCCACTAGCAGGAGTGGACTTGGGCACTGGCCACCTTACCAACCAGTGCTTTGACCATCTTCCTCCTCATGCCCCTGCTGCACCTCTGCCAGGGCTCTGGGTATTCTGCCTTTTTGACTCTTAACCCTAAAGGGTTTATTACACACACATACACACACACACACACACAATTTAATCTGTGGCTGATGGCCTCACCTCTCAGAAATCATAGGCAACAGTGTTAAGGGTAGGGCTGGATGATGGGCATGGTGGAGGAGATACTTCCTGCCTCCTCCCACTCCCAGTTCAGATCTCCCATTCTCCAGTCATGAAGACCAGTCTCAGATTCCAACTTTCCACTAAACATCTCCACTTGCTTGGCTCATCACTTCAATTTCAAAGCATACAAAGGTGAAGTGTTGTCACGTTTACCACCCAGCAGGTTCTTTCTCTATGTCAATGACACTACTATTGTCTTGTCGCTCAGGTTCACAACCTGGAGTAATGTCATTGATTCAGCAGGCACACATACTCTCTTCATCAGGGAAGAGAAATTTCTGGGAACTGGAGCACCACTTCTGTTCCAATCCTTTTGGGTGTGCTTTCTGGATATCTTAATCCATTATGTAAAATTCCTTGCCATTTCAGGGCTGGAGTCTTCCTGTTCCCTGTGTGCTTTATGGTCATTCCAGTGGTGGATTTATCTGGGCTTGGAAGTGGAACTCCTCTTATCCCAACTCACTGGGAAGAGTTTCAGGACTGTTTTTATTTTAGCATCCTGGGAAAATTTCAGCCATTATGATAACATCATGTTCAGTTTTTATTATAAGAAGTTTTCTGGCTTGGCGCCTGTGGCTCAACCGGCTAAGGTACACCTGAGCTGGCGGGTTCAAACCCAGCCTGGGCCCACCAAACAACAATGACGGCTGCAACCAAAAAATGGCCAGGCGTTGTAGCGGGCGCCTGTAGTCCCAGCTACTTGGGAGGCGGAGGCAGGAGACTTGCTTGAGCCCAGGAATTGGAGGTTACTGTGAGCTGTGATGCCACGGCACTCTATCCAGGGTGACAGCTTGAGGCTCTGTCTCAAAAAAAAAAGAAGTTTTCTGCAAATCAAGTTTTTAAAAAGAAGTTTGCATTTGCTAACTAGAAAGTTAGATGTCAATTGTAGGAGGCAACTCTGTGGAGGCAAAAAAAACAGATTATTGCCAACTCTTCAGAATGAGCAGTGGCTGTGTGGTCGGCAGGGGATGCTATGGGTGGTTCAAGGCAGCTCTGGATGGCAAGGCTACCGGGAAGAACAGGACTGCTGAAAATTAAATGTAGCAAAAGGTAAGCTCTCTAACTGTTGGGGGGCCTGAGGCAGCCACACACAAACCCTTTCTCCTACTCCTCTCCTCCTAAGACAAAGACTCAAAGGATCTGGCTAGCCCCATCCCCTAGAAGTTGACACCAAAAGACCTGACAAGCCAGCTTCCCCAGATCGCCATATAAAAGGGGTCTCTAACTGCCCCAACCAGACCCCATCTTTGCACTTCCCAGGCAGGTTACCCCCCCTCCTCTGCCTCATCTATAGGTGCCATCGTTTATAACTTTCACTAACTCAAGCTTAAATTCAATAAGGGAAGAAATAACATAAAAACAAATACAAAGGGACCACTTTAGAGAGCAGCCAAATTCTAAGTGAAAATCCAGATGAATATTTGGGTTATATTTCTAGATCACATTGAATGGGAAAAGACCCTTCTTTGAATATTAGAATCATATTCTGCTTACCCTAAGAGAAGATATTGGAACAGAACTTGATTAAGGTAATAAAGGGTTTGGAGTCTCTCTCACTCTCTTCATATGTGATCAGATAAGCAGAACCACTGGAATCCTGTTTGCCTCTCATTAAACACAGGTGAATTTATCAGTGTCAATGTATGTGTTAGACAACCTTCCTCAATAATACCAAAGAAGTGGAGAAGCAGAGGTCCCTACAGTGTATTAACAAGGCACAGGGAGAAAGACACTAAGTCCACAGAGGCAAGAGCTCAAATCTTCAGGGAAGATGTCTGAAGTTGGCACTGAAGAATGGATACCATTTAAAGATGAAGAGATATGGAAGAGGAGTCTAGGAAGAACTATATGAGTAAAGGCACAGAGGGAGGGATGTGCAGAACTTATAATTTAGGAAAAGGAAGCAATCCAGACTCACTGAGTTTAAGACTATGTGATGCGAAAAGGTGCAAGAATAAGACTAGAACAGAAACTAGTCTCTGCTTCATGGATGTCTGACTGTACTCAAGGAGATTACTGTACGGGATTTGGGACTACAGAATCTGAGCGCTAATGTTCTTCAGAGGTCTTCTGGGAAGAAGCTTCTGTGCCTATTTTCCCTAGAAATCTCCACTATGTAGAAAAGCACAGGGTACAGCCAAGAATGGAGCCTTCAATTCATGAAGGTGACTACAGGAAAGTAACTGAGCCTCAGTTTTCTCAGGTGCAAAATGGGGGCATTAGTTTACTGACAGAGTCAAGTGTAGGGACCTGCCCACACAGAACCATCCAGCCCAAGAAGAAATGAGTGCATGAATGTCCCACAATCCCAACCCCTCCGACACTTTAAATTCCCATCCACCTTCACCCATGGGTTGACTCCTTTCTCAGACTCAGTTCGCTCACACTTGAGTGGAAACAAAGGCCATGTTGCCCACACAGCACTTGGACTCCGATGTCCTTTCGTTCACGTTTCGAAATAATCTTTGATTTTCGGTCTTTGACCCCTCACTAACCTCATAAATGGGATTTCTGCAAAGGCCCAGTGGTTAGGATCACCGGCCTTGGAATTATATGGACAAGAGTCCCACCACCACTTTGCCATTTAGTAGCTGTGTGCACTTATGCTCTAGTAAGCCCTTAACGTCACTGAGCTTTAGGTTCTCTTCGGTAACATGGCTGTAATAATACTGACCTCATATAGTTGATGTGAGGAATCACTGGAATAATTTACATAAAATGCTTAACCAAAGCGTGGTACATAAGTACTCAGTAATAATGGCTGAGAAAACGACACCGCACTACAATAAATGATGTTTCATTGTCTGAAAAAAATACATTTGTTACCGAAGAGTTCTCTCTGGAGGTTTGCCTAAATAGGGCAAATAAACCTAACAAAGGGACGCTTGACCCGGCAAATACGACCATCAGCCCCTCTACAGCGGGCCACGCCCCCAGCCAGGAAAGCCCCGCCCAATGTCTTGCGGGCCCCGCCCCTCAGGTTTTGTCCCAGCCCATCATCTCTTTGCTTGCGTTAGCATCGCCGCCCCACGCGCCTGCGCAAAGCAGGCCGCCGAGGCCATAAGGATGTTGGTGCGGCTGTACTGGTGCCCCGGGCTGGTCCGTGGCTCGGTGGGCAGGAGGCAGAGCCCCCAATGGCGAACGCTGGCCAGCCTCGGCGGGTCTGTAGGATGGGAGCACGGCCCTGACGTCCGAGTGCGAGTGCGGGAGAAGCCGCCCTGGAGGGTGCTCTTCTTCGGCACCGACCATTTCGCCCAAGAGACTCTGCGGGCGCTGCACGCCGCCAGGTACCCAGGCCAGGGGTTGTGGGGCCCGGCTCCTGAAGGCGCCGGTGCCGCGCCTGTGGGGCCGCCCCCGAGGGTTCTGGACTCCTGGTCTCGGAAAGCAGCGGCTCTAGAGCGGTGTGGGCCCAGATCTCTGCTTCTCCTGCCGCCCGGAAGGTGCCTCGCACCTCCGGTCAGCCTTTGGGCGCCCATCCCGTCTAGTCTATTCTTTCCGGTCCTGTCTGTCGGTTCTCCGAGCTCCACGAGGCCACCATGGAGCCCCCGCGGTAGTAAACCGGTGCCGGGCGCTTTGCCTACATCACCTACGTCTGGTCTCACCGCCTCCTGTCCATTTTGCGTGTGAGGAAACCGAAGCTCGAAGAGGTTATGCGATTGCCCAAGGTTATCAGCTGAGCTGGTTGGGACTAAAAGCGAGTCTGGCTTCAAAGTTCGCCTCTTTCCACTACCTCCTGCAGCCTCCCATCCATCTAATGTGTACCCTCTAGTCTTTTACCTGGTTCTTACCAGGCTCATCACCCTTCTGCACACCCACGGCTCGCTTGCTTTGCTCCCCTTGCCCTCCTGGTATATTGAGGGGCCCAGTTGGTGGGGGCGGGCTGAAACGAGGACATTGATTTCAAAAGAAAAAACTTATAGATCAGAACTCTTAGGTGTATATATAGGTTTAGTATTTGTAAAATTTAACAAATGTTATTTACTGGGGAAAAAAATTGTTTAAAATCCAGCCTGCCTTAAAAATCCATTGTATGTGGTGGCAATACCTGTTGTGTTCCTTTCCCCCTTTCCCTCAACTTAGGTTATTTCCCCATTCTTTTTTTTTCCCCCTGATGCATTCTATCCATCCACTCATTTTAGTCATCTCCACCTCCTCTTCCCTACAGATATTTCACAGCAGTCCCTCATAGATAAAATCTTTCATCTGTCCCCTATACTGCCATCCTCCCCCCGGAACACTCTTCTGTACTCACACCTGGAAGAAATACCCTTTACTCCATGTTCGTTTGCAGTGTCTCCAAACGTTGTTGTTTCTTGTATTGCTACATGCATCTCTCAACTGCGTGCACCCCAACACTGCTAATGATGCTTCACTTAGCAGCTCCATTACTCCTGTGCTTTCTTTTTACTACCCTGGTACATACTCCCTTTCTTGGCATGTACTCCTCAACGTGTGCATGCAATACCTGTTAAAAAGTGAACGTACCACCCTGGGCACTGGAATAACAGGCAGCAGATAAAAAGATTGAGGTAGTGCTACCTGTACTGCCATGGAATGATGCCCAAGGCATATATTTTTGTTTTTTTCTTGAACTATTGTTTGAATGATACATAGTTATGGTACAAAATTTCACAGAGGTGAAGGAAAAGTAATTGCCTTCCACCTGTTTCCCAGTTCCTCTGTCCAGAGACAGGCACTGTCCTGTTTTTTTCTTGTAATGTTAAGGGTCTGCTAGTTGCTGTGGTTCATGCCTGTAATCCTAGCACTCTGGGAGGCCAAGGTGGGGACGTTCCAACCAGCTTGATCAAGACTCTGTCTCTACTAAAAATAGAAAAATAGCCTGGTGTTGTGGTGGGCACCTGTAGTCCCAGCTACAGGGAGGCTGAGGCAAGAGGAGTTCAAACTCCTGCTTGAACCCAGGAGTTTGAGGTTAACATGAACTAGGCTGAACACTACAGTGTCAACCATGGCACTCTAGCCTGGATAACAGAGTGAGTCTCTGTCTCCAGAAACAATTTTTAAAAAGAAGAAGAAATGGTAAGTGCACATATAAGCAATGTATATTTAACCAATTTTCAAAAGCACTCACTTGATAGTACATATAGCAATGTTAAGAAAAAAAAACAAAATGCAAAACAGTACACGTAATATGCCAATTGAGTAAAATCTTTGCTCTATATGTTTTTGTATTCACAGGAAATCTCTGGAATGATGCTGTACAAACAGTGGCCATTAGCTACATATGGGTCTTTAAATGTAAAATAATTAAAGTTAAATATAAACAACCCCTCAGTGTCTCAATCACATTAGTTTTAATAACATAGCCTTAAATGCTTCATGAGTTTAATCATTGAAATACCTTAGTGGTGTATGAAGTAGTTTAGCTTTGAGTCATTGTCTTAACACTGTCACATTTTTCCTCCAATCTTTCTAACTTAGGGAAAACAAAGAAGAAGAGTTAATCGACAAATTGGAGGTGGTCACAGTACCTTCCCTATCACCAAAAGGACTACCAGTGAAGCAATATGCTATGCAGTCTCGGCTTCCAGTGTATGAGTGGCCAGACATGGGATCTGGAGAATATGATGTTGGAGTAGTGGCTTCATTTGGCCGTCTTTTGAGTGAGGCTCTTATTGTTAAATTTCCCTAGTAAGTTTTATTTATAAGGAAATACAATATAGAAACCTTGGTCTTTATTGATGGACCTGGTATCTAAAATGTAACAATTCAAACTCTACTTATGCCTTCTTTAGTATTTTTAAGAACATTTTATTTATGGTATGAATTGTCAAAATGTATTTAAGTTCGTATTATTCCCTATGAGCTTTCTTCCACCCTCATTTAAATACATATATTTAAATATTTTACAGATGAGTGAAGTATTTAAATTTCTCATCAGTGGATGAGAGGGTATATTGGGATAAATAGGAAAGGCAAATGGATCATCTGGTGGGGATTCTAGAGGATTATTTTAGGTATTCTATGTATAAACAAAGTGAGAGTAGTTGTATGACTAAACTAGAAATATAATTCAAATTGTTCATGAAATGCATAATAGGGTTTGAGTGGTTTTCACATAATAATAAATACATTTTAAAATTTTACTTAAAAACTCCCAGACATCATGAGCTATTGCAGAACATCTTTGGAGTAATGTCTCTGTTTTTAATTAAGTTTCATTGGTTTCTTGTGAATTTACCTTTGACTATTTCCTTTGAAGTGATATAGACCAGATTTAACTGTCAATATTTCTGGGAAAGTTTAATAATGAGAATAGTATAATAGTTTGTGTAGTAGTAACTAAATGGTAAAGCCTGATGACATACTAATTCTGGTGTTTCCAATTCAGTGGCATCTTGAATGTCCATCCCAGTTGCCTCCCGAGGTGGCGTGGTCCAGCCCCTATAATCCACACAGTTCTTCACGGAGACTCTGTTGCTGGAGTAACAATTATGCAAATTAGACCTAAAAGGTAGAACATATTTACTTTGCTTCAGATTTTTGTGATTTTAAATGTTGATATGAGTTTCAGAAGAGGGGGTAAAATAAATGAAGGTGTTGACTGATTTCTGGAGCCACAGAAATCAGTCAACTTTCTGCCTTTTCTGGTTTTTAACATAAAAATCATATATCTTTTGGTATTTATGCATTGTCTCTTTTAAGTCCTTGTGAAATTTTTAATTTGTTAATTGAAATGTGTTATTAACACCTCGATTTCTGGCTCGGCTCCTGTGGCTCAACGGGCTAAGGCACCAGCCACGTACATCTGAGTTGGAGGGTTCGAATCCAGCCCGGGCCCACCAAACAATGACGGCTGCAATGCAACCAAAAAAGGGCTGGGCGTTGTGGCGGATGCCTGTAGTCCCAGCTACTTGGGAGGCAAAGGCAGGAGACTCGCTTGAGCCCAGGAATTGGAGGTTGCTGTGATCTGTGATGCCACAGCACTCTATCCAGGGTGACAGCTGAGGCTCTGTCTCAAAAACAAAAAACAAAAAAAACCCTGGATTTCTATAAAAGAAATTATGTAAATGAGATATGGATTTTTGTATGTTAATTATTTTGAATCTTGGTTTCTAAACTATGGTCAAAAAACTTTTGAAGCCTAAAGTAAGAATATACTGTGTATCAACATGTAAACATATAATATAATTGTCTTAAACATTATTTTTTCTACTGTACCTACACTCTAGAAACAAGTATTTAAAATTATCTGAAGTGTTTATTAAGCTGTTACCACCTAACTTCCTCATAGGAAAAAAAATTTACAAATGCACAAGAACAGTGTGGTATCTGGGATTTACTTTGACTGACTTCAGAAGAAAAGGAAGAGAGTATAAGAAACAAGAGTAGCAAAACTTTGATAATTCTAAAATTTGGGTGATATATATGACAATTCATTTGACTATTCACTCTATTTCTGTGCATTTTTTTTTTAATTGAGACAGAGTCTCATTTTGTCAATCTCAGTAGAGTACTGTGGCATCACAGCTCACAGCAATCTCCAACTCTTTTTTTTTTTTTTTTTTTTTTTGAGACAGAGCCTCAAGTTGTCACCTTGGATAGAGTCCCGAGGCATCACAGCTCAGAGCAACCTCCAATTCCTGGGCTCAAGCAAGTCTCTTGCCTCTGCCTCCCAAGTAGCTGGGACTACAGGTGCCCGCCACAACGCCCAGCCATTTTTGGGTTGTAGCCATCATTGTTGTTTAGTGGGCCCCGGGCTGGATTCGAACCTGCCAGCTCAGGTGTACGTGGCTGGTGCCTTAGCCCCT
>CAUYON010027413.1:0-47721 GCA_963573935.1 Arctocebus calabarensis
ATGTCTTTATATAGTGATCAAGGAAATGCCATGAAGGATATCTGTAACAGTATGATCAAAATATTTCTGAATGTATATGAATCATGCCCTGTGATTGCACCAATGTACATAATTATGATTCAATAAAATTATTTTAAAAAAAAGGGAAGTAAAGATTTGGGAAATGAAATTATGATCATTAATACAGTAACACTACCGATAAATATAGTAATGAATTTTAATCCAATTATCAAATAGCATAGTAAGCACAACTGAAGAACACATTTAGTGAGCAAAAGACTATCTGACATTTATATAGACTCCTGTCTGAATATTCAACAAGAAATTGATCTAACTCTTTCCGAAGACTAGTTTGAGATATTTCAGAGTGATGGTTGAAGCCACAAATTAGCCATCTCTCTCTTCCTCTAAGGTTCCCAGGTTTTATGCCCCAATTAAAGTAAATCATCAGATTACAACTACCAGGGCATTAACATCATAACTTTCCAGTGCAATGTCTTCTTTGAGTTGAGATATAACATTATACTCTCAGCTTTCATAGAACGATATTGTAAGAAATGGCCTCTTGAAGAATGGTGTTTTGGAAGATCAGTGTTGAAGACACTGCCCACTAAATTCCCTGATATTACTTCAATGAAGACACTATCTGTGCTAGATATTTAGCACCAGAAAACTGTTTGTTGTTTTTTTCCTCCCAGGAGGTTTCCTTTATATGGTGATACGAATTCTATATTTCAATATGTATTCCTTTTGCTTGGTCTGCCAGGAAGCCCATAGACAAATATATTAATCAAATGATTCAAGATAAATAAATATGTATTTGTTCACATGCTCTTTATAATGGTTTAAATCTGTTTCACCTTTAAATTATAACTTTGAGTTTTTATAGAAATAGGATAATAAAAACATTTTAAAGTTTCTATGTTAAGATTCCTAAAATTTTTATAAGGATATGAGGGTATATGATAAGTAATTAATAAATCATAAATTGGGTAGGATGCTGCAATTTATCAGAGGGATGGCTTCTAACTAATAACTTAGGGGCCTAAGACACATTAGATTGAATTCTTGCTTATTAAATTTCAGGCAACTTCAATTTGCCTTCAACATCAACTTCAGTTACCCTCAACGCTAGTTAAATCTTACTCTCATATTCCACGACTCTTGAAGACTTTTGCATCTGTCTTCTGTTGTTTGTACCACTCTAACTTCTTTCTCATCTGTAGTATTCAGAAAAATAAGCCTTACAAAGAAATGTCATCTTTGGTCCACTGTCAATCATGTAAACCCACCTATTCAGAGTGAGTATTAGGTTTGATGTTAAAGGGATCTGGAGGGGAATGTGAAAATTTAAATTGGCTTTATGTTTGCAAGTAGAGATCTGTATTAGGTTTGATGTTAAAGAGATCTGGAGGGGAATGTGAAATTTAAATTGGCTTTATATTTGCAAGTAGAGATCTGTAAGCAAAAAAAGGATAACTTGAAAAAAAGTCCAAACCAAGTAGACTTAACAGACTTGTACAGAACACTGTACCCAATGAGATCAGAAGACACAGTTTTCTCAAGTGCACAAAGAACTTTCTGTATATACATCACATATTAGGCTCCAAAATAAGTCTTGCTTGATTTAAAACTATTATAATATATGACACATTGTTTTCAATCATGATGGGCTAAAACTAAACATCAATAATAAAAGGAAAACTGGAAAATTCACAAATATGTGTTAAGAGGAAAGAGCATTTCTTAATGACAACAGAGGGAAAGGGGATGCATAGAGATAAAAAATATATCTGGGTTTACCTGATTGGCAGTGGAGAAAAGAGGACATTTATTAAAAGTGGGATATAGAAGTCTCCAACTATTAATATAGAATTATGTATCCTTTCCATTCTACCAATGTTTGCTTCATAGATGTTTGGACTCTGTTATTTGATGCATATATGTTTATGCTTTGTATGTTTCATAGAGAATTGGCTTTTACCTATGCATGATTTCTTCTTTTGTTCTTAGAATAGTTTTTGACTTAAGTCTATTTTGTTTGATAAGTATAGGCACCTAGGGCTCTTTTTGTTACTATATGTATGAGATATCTTTTTCCATCATTTTAATTTCAATGTATTTGTTTCTTTAGATATAAAATGAACAACATATAGTTCAAACATTTTTTGTTTCATTTTGGTTGTTATCCATTCTACCTATCTCTGCCTTTTGATTGGACAGTTTAATCCATTTACTTTAAAATATTTTACAAGGGAAGGGTAGACTTACTTCAGCCTTTTGGCTATTTGTTTTCTATATGTCTTATATCATTTTTCCTCTCACTCCCTTATTACTACCTTCACTTGTGTTTAGTTCATTTCCTTCTATGTAATGACATATTTTGATGCTCTTCTTATTTTATTTTGCATATGTTCTATAGATGTCTTCTTTGTGATTATCATGGGATTACATATAATATTTTAAAGTTATGATGTTCTAATTTTAATTGATACCAAGTTAAATTTTATTGCAAACAAAAACTCTACTTCTATATAGCTACGTTCTCCCCCCCTCCTCATTTTGTTACTGATGTCATAAATTATAACTTTATACATTGTGTGGCCAATGCCATTGATTGATAATAATTTTAATGTATTTATCTTGTAAATTCTGTAGTCAAAACTAAGTGGAGGTACAAGCCAAAAGTATAATATACTTACTGGTCTCTTATATTTGCCCATGTAGTTATATTTATTAGAGATCTCTATATCTTCACACAGATATGAGTTCATGTGTGCCTTCCTTTCACATCAACCTGAATGACTGACTCCCTTTAGCATTTACTATAGGACAGGCCTAGTGGTAATAAAATCCCACAGCTTTTATTTTATAGACTGTCTTAATGTCTTCTTCACATTTGCAGGACAGTTTTGGTGAATATACTACATGATAATAAGTCATTTCTCTCTTGCTGTTTTTAGGATTCTTTCTCTTTGTCCTTTGAAGGTTTAATTGTAATTCATTTCTGTTTGGATGTATGGAGTTTATCCTACTTAAAATTTGTTGAAATTCTTGGGTCATAAATTTCATAAAGTTTGAGAAATTTTCAATTATTATTTATTCAAATGGTCTTGCTGTCATTCTCTCTCTCTTTTTTTTTTTCTGAGACTCACATAGTACCCATGTTGATCAACTTGATAAGGTCCCACAAGTTCCTTGGGTTCTGTTCACTCCTGTTAATTTGGGGGTTTTGAAAATTGGGCATTTGGCTATTATAATGTAATGGTAATTTGTTTTTGTTTTTGTTTTTATTGTTGAAAGTTACAGGAGGGCATTCATTTCTTTGAGATTTTCCAAATTATTTTTGCAAAGACCATTCCTTGTTGCATGTAATGGCTGAAGTCTCTTTCTTTCAGGCTGTTCATGTAAAGTTTTAACAGAAATTTTCGTGAAAGCCAAGCGCTCTTCTAAGTCTTTGCAAATTAGCTCTGCTTTGGGAGAGCCAGCACTTCAACAATTGGGCTACTATGAGCCTAGAGTTCAGTCTGAGGTGGAAGGTTCCCCTAAGACTTTTGAGATCATGCATTTGCCTGACCATATTCCTGGCCTTTTACATTTTCTGCTAAATGTGGTTGCTTTTGAATGTCCTAATTTTCCAAAGAACCTCAGCCACGTTTCTTCTCTATACCTTAGTTGGTCCATACTATGTTCTACTCATAATCTCTTGCCCCAGGTGGTTGTGGGTCTGGAGTCATTCTGCAGCAGTTATAGGCAATGTCTGCCAGTTTTCCAGCTGAGTTTTGCATTGGGAAAAACAGAGGTCCTGGTCTTATGTCAGTCCTTTAGGTATCCCCCAAGCAGCTGAAAACCTATGAGCACAATGATTTTCAAATAAGTTTTGTTTTACTTCCTCTGGTTCCAGGGAGGCAACTAGAAACCAGATTGCTGTTACTTCAAACTGGAGACCACTGCCATGCCAGGGAGAGGAAAGGGGCAAGGATGAGTTAGAATGCTATCAAATTTCTGTATTTTTTTTTTATTATTATTGTTGGGGATTCATTGAGGGTATAAGAAACCAGGTTACACTGATTGCATATGTTAGGTAAAGTCCCTCTTAAACAATCATGTTTTGCCACCCAAACGTGCACACACCAAGACCCTGTCCCCCTCGCTCCTTCCCTCTCTCTGCTCTTCCTTTCCCCACCCTTCCCTATATCATTTTAAAGATGAGTTTTTCCTTGCTTAGGTATTTGCTTGTTTGCTATAAACCTTTGATTGTTTTCCTGAGTTCTGATAAAGTTGATTCAGAAAGTTTTTTCATGGCTTTTTGTTTTTTCAATGTTTCTTTCTGGAAAATAACATTTTGGGAATTTCTAGTGCACCATTTTCTTCTCTACATGCATTTTTTCAAGCTTCCAAATTACTGAAAGCCTTAGACAATTGGTAGATAGGCCAAAACACTAAGTTAAATAAAACAACAATAACAACAACAAAACATAACTAAGTTGCAATCATTTGAAAGGTTATAAGACTTGAAAATAAAATCACTAAATCAATGGATTTTACCTCAGGATAAACCTAAACAATGAAGAAACTATCTTTCCCTTAGGCCTATACATTTTTATCAAATAAAGCTGTTTATAGTTCTGTAATTAAAGATATTAGAAGGGAAAAAAGACATGGAAAGCTAAGAGTATATAAAGATGATGGAAAGGTAAATGCTTATTCACTTGTGATTTTAAAAATTTCTAAGGCTCTTTTACATGGGCAGCTAAATTTGCTTAGAGATTGTTTTCAGTAATGCTAGAGGCAGATTATATAAAAAGTAGTTAAAAATTACCCTTCTCAAGAAATCAGGTTTATTATCTTCAGATAAGACAAGAAAAGACATAAAAACAGTTGATGTCTCAGAAGAAGCCAGAATTATAACAGTGTCTGATAAATGTGCTGGTTATCAACATATGTCATCAAGAGAACCTTCCTAATACATCTAAAAAATACTGCAATACACAAATGACTCACCCCAAAGCACTGGGGCAGCCATCCTTTCTAGTCTGTCAGCCACACTGGGACATCACTGACTTTCACTGAGAAGGATCAAAATTTTACATGTGTCAAGCTTAGCTGGTATTGTGCCTCTGCTTCTGAGGGGGCACACAATCTCCCTTGTTATGAAATTTTGCATCCAAATGTTTTTATTACCATTTTAGAGGGGGAAAATGTGAGTTTATAGACTTTAAGTCACTTCTTCTACATGCCACAGCTATTGTGGGTCTGCTGGATGCTATAGCCCAAACTGGTAGTCTGCACATTATGCTGCAGATCTAATGCTCAATCTCTTCCCACCTGCTAATGGATTCAGTTCCTGTGTCTCTCCCTCTGTAACTTGGTTATGGGTCTGGAGTCATTTTGCAGGTGTTATAAGCAATGTCTTCCAGTTTTCATCTCCTTGGATCCACCCATGTGCTTAGGTTCATCAATCTTTCCCTTGTGTCTTCTCTATTCTAGCCTAAATGACCCCTCTTAGTTCTTTTCCACATCTGAGTCTCTACAGCATACTATAGAATACAACAGGAAACAGAATGGACTAGAGGCTCCTACTTACCAATCAGCCTCAACACTGGCTAACAACATGGGTATTAGAATGTTATTTACCTCTCCAACCCTGAGGGAAAACATGATACTTTCCATGGTGGGCTGATGTAAAAGATGAGTAAAATAATCTGTACAAAAACTTAGCCCAGATTTAATACATAATTAATGGTGATTATTCTAATGTTTTTCCTCTTTTTCTTTTCAATTTATCTCTTTTTCCTGGAAAAACCTGTCACTCAGAACTTTATGAAATATTCTTAGTGTTGCCTGATTGGTTTTCAGTACAACAGGACTATTCAAGATATAATGTTTTTAGAAATTGTATTGTTTATATAAACTCATCTATCTGGTTCCTTAAATTATGCTTACTTTTAATTTGAGCCAAAAGGTCTTTTTTCTCTTTTAGTTACAGATAAATAGGTAGATCTATAGGTAGCTTACTATCGTTAAACCATATTTTCCCAGCCTGTGTTTCAGAATTTGAATTCTGAAACTCACCTACAAGGCCTCATATGTCTCTGCAAGTTTCATCTTCTTAGATTTACTTTATTTCAGGTATCAGTTCAACTACCTAAGTTTTGCTATCTATCTTCATGCCATTGAAAAACTCAATTCCTATATCCTTTATCTTCCTACAAGTAATTATCAATAAAAACATTGACAAAGCTAGCCATGTCTAGAGAGTTCCATGGCATGCCAAAAGCACTTCCCTCCAAAATCTGTCATTTAACTTATATATACACAATATCATGGTAAGGCACCGAGAGTGCATTTGAAGCATTGTGTAATTTGGACAATTTGTAATTTTTACAAGCACTAACTCTTTCAAGCATCACAAAGATCTTGAAAATTAAGTTACATTGTCCCTATTTTGCTCCTGAGGAAACTGAATCAAAGAGATGTTCACACATATGTCCATGGTCACTCAGAGAGCCCCCTCTTGTCTACCCAGTAGGATTTGTTGCTAAGAGCAAACTATCACTAAGCATCAGAAGATAACTTATAAAACAAACAAATGATACCCTTGAGAGGATCCCTTTGCTTTTTTTATGTTTCACACTTTGAATCTGGCATGCTATTTTGGAAATTATTAAAAATCGAAAACAGTTCAATATAGTAGTCCAAAGTCAAAGTATAGAGAAAATAGCCTCTTCTGATTAGAGGCTTCTGTGAGTTTAGTTTTCCTCCATTTCCCAAGATGACTTTCTGAAATTTGAGGTCTGTGCTGTGGATTTTGGACCCACTGTACAAAATGGCTGAGTTCCCCTAACTGATACCTAATTGTAGGTACATCAGAGGCACACTATGTTCTGTCGAATTTAAAATCTAATGATAGACCTACTCATAATAGTGTTAGTGGTGCCATACAGATATTATTTTGTTAATATTTAGTATTTTAGAAATAATTTTCAAAAGACTTCTGAGGAAGCATGAGAAGGAGATATGAGAAATTTAATGATATATTTTAACTCGTGTCTTATTTCAGACACTGAGCCTCTTAGGGGATGAGTTAGTTGTTTATCTACACATGCTTTTCTTCTCTTTTCATTAATTTAATTTAATTCCATTTATATGTAACCTGAGAGTAGCATTCCCCTGCAGTATGCCCACTCCATTTGTAAACTGAATTGAAGTCATCATGCCTGCTTTAATGGCTGTGAAGGACTGAGAAATTAATAGCTCTCTCTTGAATTAGTAAATTATATTTTTCCAAAGAGAGAAAAGTGCCTCATAAAAATAAGTGACTAGAGTCACTTTTATTTTATTTTTATAACAAGTCTTTTTATGCTATAGTTTTAAACCCCCTTTTACAATAACATCTTACATTTATATCATGCTTTATACTTCTCAAAGCACTAGCAAGCACATTATCCTATTTTATCTTCAGAGCAACCTTCAGACTTAAGTGGGGAAGACAGAGGAGGGGAACAGTGAGTAGTCACAAATGAGCTCATGAGTTGGCCTTCAGTCTCCTCGCTGCTAGTCCTGGCAAGTGTTGTAATGTTCTTACTTGCCAGGAAGAAGCAGATAAAGAAAGCACTAATGGAAAAAGTTGTTGTTGTTTTTGTTTTCCTCCAGATAATTTGCTCCATTCACCGATGAGTCTATTTTTTTAAAAAAAGAATACAATGTGTTGTTAAGTTAGGAATGTATTGCCAAAAAAAGAAAGAAAAAGAAAAAGAATACAACATATTGTTATTAACTATAGTCACCATATTATACAATAATATCTGTTAAACTTATTCATCCTATCTAATGAAAATTTTTATCTTTGACCAACATCTTCTTAATGAACAAGAGTTTCTTGTTAGGAAATTTACCCAATGTTTACAATAATGATAACAATGCATGTCTAAATAGAGTGTATTCATAATGATGATATATAAGAATTGCAGATAGATTCTTAAGAACATGTTTAGCTGAACAGAGGTAGATGATTTATACGTCATACTTTCAACCCTTTGAATACGTGCTTACACACATACATATACATATTTTCTTTTTTTTTTGTAGGAAAGGTCTTTATTGTAGGGGGAAGCTGCAGAACTGCATTAAGGAGGAGGGGAGAGAGAGAGAGAAACGGGGGAAGAGAGGAGAGAAGGTAGAGAGAGGAGGGGGAAGAGAGAGAGAGAGAGAGACATGAGACATGGAGGTGGGGGAGAGAGGAGCCATACTTTCTAATAGTATGAAAAATGAATCCATTTTCCAATTTGAATAAATCTAGTTCAAATAGTTAATTTTTAAACTGTACATATTTTTAACTAATATTTTAGTTTTATTAGAGAAAAGGGAGAGAGGCTCTGTGCCTGTAGCACAGTGGTTACGGCACTGGCCAGATGCACTGAGGTTGGTGGGTTTGAGCCCAGCCTGGGCCAGCTGAACAACAATGACAACTTCAACAAGAAATAGCAGGGCATTGTGGCAGGCACCTGTAGTCCCAGCTACTCTGGAGGCTGAGGCAAGAGAATCGCTTGAGCCCAAAAGTTTAAGGTTGCTGTGAGCTATGGCACCATGCTACTCTACCCAGTGTGACACTGATGAGACTCTGTCTCGAAAAATAAAATAAGATAAAAGTTAAAAAAAAATACAAACATAGAAAACAGGGAGAGAAAAATCTTGATATTGGGTTATTAGAAAACTTCATTAAAATGTATTCCTTCATTTTCATTAACCACTATATTTGCTGATTGTCTTCAATACCATATGCCATAATACATATTTCCACCACTTCAGAATAATCCACTTTGTTTCCAAAGTGCACAAGATCTCATATCCACATAAATTCCCAATGATCTTGCTGGGTTCAATTATATGTGTACAGAAACACATTTTTTTGTTAGCAACTATTGCATCCCAGGCACTGACCCAAGTGGAGGGGTTAAAAGGATGAATAGTATACAGACGGCTCAGTCTCTGCCCTTGGAAAGAAAACACTTTAACCACTACCACTAATGTAATAGATTATGGTACAAGGCAAATATACAATGCAATGAGAACACGATGAACTCTTCCTAAGTTATCTGGGAAGACGCTGAAGAGGAGGGAGTATTTTGTTGAGTTTTCACTTGAGTAGGACACTGCCTTCCACTGCTTGGAAACCCTGGGAGCAGGTGCTGCAAGTTTTACCAAGAGATAGCAAGGGCAAAGACTCTGGACTCCAAAAAGGAGGGTGAGAAAAGACTCAGGGGAGTTGTTCTTGAGTCAGGTAATAATGAATTTGAAGGCAGAGCCTAGAAAATGTTGAGGCCAAGAAAAAGAGAAAGAGAACACTAAAGTTAAATTAAAATAATAAAATATTAATAACATGTTTTAAGATATTCATTGAAACTTATTTAAAATGTCTTACATCTCATTACCTTTCTCAAAACACACACACACACATACTCACCCCAAGGTTACAGTTTTCCTACTGACCATGAACATGGCACGCCAGTCAGGAAAAACCACAAACATCAAGGAAGAGAGTCTGGCAGGTTCTCAGGAACCAGGAGACTCCGTTCCCTTCTCTCTTAGGAGACATTTGCATCTCTGCATTTGCATTTTTCTCTGATAGCTTTGTGTCCTTTCTTCAACATTGTCTCCTTGACCATGGCAGATAAAGAATGTTCCACATTCCTGAGCTTGCAGGTTGTCTTCTTTAAAGTTCTGTGCAATGCGACTTTGAGATGAGACACTGTAACTGAACCAGGCTGAAAGAGCCAAATGAAATAGCAGGATGGCAGGGACATGGTACAAGGTCGTCTTCAGAGGTTTCTTACTATGGCTACAGGGCCCGGCAGGTGCTAGGTCTTGGTAAAGGCATACAGAGGCTGAAACTAAACTAAGTCCAAACCCCAACTTCAACCTGTTTATTACATGGTCTTGGGTAATTTACTTAATATCAGATATTATCTACGACATCACCACCATTTCCCTTGGATAAGATCACTGAGGTTCAGAGAAATTCACTAACCAGTTCAGCACGCGCACAGGTCAGTGTACAGATTTGCAGTGTTGCCCTTGAACATGGACTCTTAATCACTAAGTTTCTCTCTTTGTAAGGAAACATATTAAAATACTTATTTGTTTATTTAGTTTTGCTAAACCATTTAAAAATGTTTCTTTGCCATCTAACAAGGACTTCTAATCAGGCCAAAAATTAATAACAGATCAGTGAAGGGTGGAAAAAGTTGGGGAAAACAAAGTATTTACTATTTACATATGATAATAAAATTTCTTTGAAAGAAAATGGTATAATAAAATTTTATTGCATCACTTTATATTTATTTATAACATTCTTCCCATACATATATTTGTGATTCCAAATGGATCTTTTCCTATGAACAAAAACTTTTATATATTTTGGTAAATGACTTGGATAGCAACTTCTTCCTAGTTTTTATATTCTCTTCAACTCCAAAAGACTAACTCATTGTCAACTTCTGGGTCATTCTGAAAATATCTGGGCTGGTTTTATAATATTATTTATCTTTATTGCTGAAAACCCAACAGGTGAAGAAAAATGAAGACAATTTGGTAAATAATGGATGCAGAAATGACTTATTGTTTTTCTGCAATAAGAAGTAAGCACAGTTTATTATCTGACCTTTTTTCAAGTAGCTGTCAAAAACTCAGAAGTAATAAAGCTTTACTTGCAAAGAGTGACTGATTAATAAAAGAGATACACTTAAAATGTTGTATCTTTTTATTAAGATCTAATATTTCATTTTGTGTGTCCACGGAAATAATGATATAATCCTCCCTTGCTCAGAAAATCCATGAACGGCCCCTGCATGATATACATCAACTTACCTATGCTTGCTGATTTGCTGATAAAATTTTTGGATATATTTCCCAATCCATTTAAAAATACGTTTAAAAGGCATTAGAAAAGAACATGTTCTATAGCGTATGTATTTTTTTTTATTTCCTTTTAATGAAAAGTCATTTTGGATTTTGATCATTTTTCCATTTGTTGACCTTGAGAAGAGAAAGATATTTGACTTTTAACACTATTTAGTCCTCACCTCCAGGCTTTTATTTCTAGTAATAGGAGAGATCTTACCAGCTTCTTTTTAAATGTGGATTCTAAGATTTCACCTAATTAGAACGTTTTGGAAGTACATGTCTATAACTCGACACCTTACAATGCTCATGCATTTCACTCAATGTGGCTTAATGGAGTTTCAGCAGTGCAGCATTAAACAAATTGTCTTGTTGAAAATATTGCTCTTTTTTTTTACTCTTTTAGTGTCCTAAATTTTTAAAATTGTTCACAAAGAAGACAAAAGATTTTTGTTTTAAAGGCACAAATATTTAACACCCATGTTCTCTTTGCCAGGCCAAGTTTTTATTAAGAATGGAAATGAAAGCTCTTTGGACATGAGAAGTTCTTATGTAAATGTAAAAACGCACTCTGAAACAAATGCACAATTAATAAAGTCAATGAAAACACAAAAATTGTAACTCAAGTCACAACAGTAAAGTTTACTTATCATGGCACATGGAGGTAAACTAGATAAAGAAAAGGAGAACTTATTTAACACTACACACTATTTAAGGAGTGTCTTTTCTTGTCTGTGCCCTGTGGACAACAGTGTTTTGAATAATCCTACATGAGAAGAGTGTATTTGAGTTCAGTGGCTCACAATGATTGCTAAAACAAACACACTCACACACACAAAATAATCCACAAACATTTGGAAATCATTTCTAAAAATATCAGAAAAGAGAAAAAGGTTGACTTTGAATTTCAATAATAGTAATGTTATAATATAATTTAGTTATAAACTCTTAACACAAAAAGGAAGGGAAATTAGCAAAATGTGAGTAATCCTTTAATAGAATATATTTTATCCTGGGTACAGTTTGTCCTGCTTTCATATTTTGATGCAATTGTTTAATTTGGGGTTTTGAAAGGCTTTCTTAGAAACTGTATTTTATTTAATTTGCTTAACGCTAGGGTTATAGTTCTGAGTGAACAGGAAAAAAAATGAAAAAAGAAAAAGAAAAAAAATCCCAACTAATGAAACCTTCTGGGGATAAGCTGTTAAACTTTTTTTTTCTTTTTAGCTATATAGTTCCACACCTTCTTTTATTCCCCTTCAATGTAGCAGGACATTGTTTCTTTAATGAGAGATAGATATAATGTGCCTTATATTCACTCAGAAGGAAAGCTTACCTTGCACTTTGTTCGTTAACTGACTTGAAGCACTTGAAATAAATAATTCTTCTAGGACATCCTACAGCTAGTAAAGAACAAGACAAAGAAATATTGTTACATGCTTATTTGTATGACTAATTTTATGCACAGCGATTAGATCAGGTTTTGTGATTGCTTCCAGAAGAGATAACCCCAAATTGTGTGTGTGTATGTGCACACATGAATGAGAGAGAGAGAACGCAGACACCATACACATCTGTGTGTAAGTATGTCCAGCGTTCACGTGGCATGCTAGTAACTTACTCAGATAGTCTAGTGACTGATACGGTAGGGAAATCATATCAAATATAATTGGAGAACAGAGGAACATAGTAAAGCAAGCTGGGATCAGGGATACAAAGGCTTATCCCTTCTCCCACCACACACAAAATAGATGGCTTTGTGGTGTATTTTGGGAGACTAGGCTTGTTTTTTGTAAGTTTCATAAAGCATAACAGTCATTGAGTGCATCAACAATGTATTTTGAACACTGATCCCCAGCATTGATAGAGTTAGGTAGAATCAGAGCTAATGTGAAAATGCAAATATGTGTCAATCCATTCTGTTTTTCTCTCTATTCTCTTTTTTGGTTGATTTCTCTGCACCGCTCTAACACATACACCCATACATACCCGTACACTCGGCACACACGAATACTGGTAATTCATAGCAAACACAGTACTTCTAGTTCAGTCTTTGTTTAATTCAGTCTTTAAAACTAAACTATGGTAGGTGCATTTGTATCTTTACTCATCTGTGCATTCAGCCCATAATAAGAACGAATTTGTGGAATAAGGTAGTTGGAATTTAGCAACTTCTAAGTTGGATATTACAGCAGCTGAAATGTGCCCTGTACCTTTAATATGTAAATCTATTGAAATCCAGTCCTTGACACTGGGAGGGTCTCCCTGCTTATTACATTACGACATTTCCAGACTGAAGATGCAGGAAGGGCTCACATTAATTTGCTCTATGTTTGACTAGAGAGGCTTCCGTACCTATCAGAGCCCACTTTGGGTCCACTTCATTTTACAGTTGTTGTCAGTCTTTGGAGAGCTATATGCCCTGTGTCTGGGAAGAACAAACACATCACAGACGAGGTAAAGCTTTGCTAGATGGGGGTTGCTGAATGCCAACACCTCTTTCTAAGGATAGGAAAAATCAGAAAGTAGGAATGAAATTAGGGGAGGAAGGAATGCTACAGATAGGAGCCCAGAACGCCTTTCTGGGACTCTCCAGCTCAGAATAAAAGGACTTGGCAAAGCCAGGACTGGTTCTGTTGTACTTTGGCGTGTTTTGCGGTGAAGGCAGGAATGAGATCGGAGTCCACATTATTTGCTTCTCTTTCCAATCATTAAGCTCTGAAATTAAACAAAACATTCAAGAACTGATATAAGCTAGTCTGGAACATTTCAATCTCAACAACCCTTAACAGCTGGTCAGAAATTGACATGGGGTCAGCATTTGAATTCTTGTATTTTGCCTTTTTATACTCCCCAATGTTCCATTTCCCACATTTTCGAAAATAGACTTTTAAAAATAAATCAAAAATTTGGTTTTACAGAGCAGGGACATAGTAATTTGTTCCCCAAATTATTATACACACAAATCTCTTTTTCTTCTACCCTCTGACTGACTACCTTATTTTCAAGTCGGGAGGCTGAAGAAGGACAGCATTTTTTAGTAAAAATCTTCAAAATTTCAGAAAAAGGAAGTTTTGCCCAGAGGGATGTGTTTTATTTTTCCATATGTTCAACATCAATTTGCTCCACCTTATCTTTACTGCATCTGGAAGTGATTGTGTGTTAGCCTGATTTGAACGCAAGCGTTTCCACTCATCTTGCAGCTGGTTTTCATGCTAGCCTACATGATTCTTATTGAGAGCTAATTATTTTGTACAGCTTTAATACGGTTTAGAGTCTTGAGAATCTGCATGAATGATGACGGGCATATATTACCACCTCCCAGATTGTATTAAACAGCCATATCTCACGTTCTAATTGCACTGCCACTCTGTGCTCCCTGGGCTGGGCCTTACATGTGCTGTGTGCTTCTCTCTTGGTCTGTGATCTTGGGGAAGGAAAAAAACATGTTGCCTGCTCTGTTATTCTCCCCCCTAAATGAACCAAGGGAGTTCCATTTGTTAAAAGGAAGAATCTATTTAGAAAATTACATAGTACACATTAAAATCTCATATTCCTCTCCCCGAGGTCACGTATCTGAGCTAAAACAAGGAAGGAATCAGCCATACTAGGGGGCAGTTCTCCTCTCTGGTGTTTGCCTTAAACAGTCGACAACATGAAGAAAGCAGAGTAAGTGAGATGCAATCAAAATGACTTTGTAATGTTATCTGTATATATGAACATTTACATTACATTTATATTATATACATAAATATTTCAAACCAGAGGATATGTATTTCTATTCATTTTAAATCACCTCAAATAACCATGAGCCACAACGGTGACAAAGTTTTGGCAATTACCGTACCTAAGAGTAAATCCAAAACAAGTTCTGGCCCAGAAGAATGAAAAAAGAACTAGTAGAGGATCCATATTTGCATTTAAATTCCAAATTTCTTGCAAATGCACCAAGAGTAATCAATTCTTGTCTAGAAACCTAGAATCTTGATATATCATGATTAATAAATAGATGATAATCCTTCTTACTTTCTTTCTACTTTCTTTCTATTTCTATAATTTCTTCTTACTTTCTTTCAAGTTGGTTAGTTAGGGTTATCTTGAAATATCTGTCCCTTATAATATGTAATATGTTCTTACACGTTTGATGCATTCTTAACAATGATTAACCTTTACTTAGTGTTTACATTAGGCCAACCACTTTACTCAGAACTTTTCCTACATTTCATAGCCTTAACAATCCAGATGTACTCACTTTTAGCAGTGTACATTTAGTCATTTAATTTCAAAAAATTAGAAAAAAAAAACAAAAAATAAATAAAGAAATAAAATGAAGACGTCCACAACTCGTTTTCCATACTGACATATTCTTATCAACAATGCCAATAAGGTTTTATCAGCCTCTGGCATGAGGCAAATCTATCTTATTAGTGTGAAAACTAATGAAAGATCATCCTGACAATGATAATTAATTGCAGTTGTTGACAAGGACTCAGTTCCTTTGCACTCCCCTGCCGTTGCTCTTTCGTGGTCTTTCAGCCCTCTTCTCTCAATTAGACATATGAAAAGTGCGGCCCTCCCCTTTGAGAAAGAAGCTTTTAGATTAATCATATTATCTTAAGGTTCCAAATCTCCATGCCTGCGTGACCTTTCTCCCGTTAGAATCCATTATCTTAAACTATCACAATAATCCTGGCTTTAGGGAGGGAGAGAGAGAAAAGGAATCAAACCTAATAGATGGCAAATAAGATTAATCTATGATCTAAGTGCCGATTACACTTGGCCCTGCCCTTGAACACCCAGGTGTAACCTTGAAATTCACATCCGCTAAGACGCGGCAATTGGATTGAGTGTCCCTGAAGGCCTTAAGGGCAGCTGGCCAAACTTTACCCATTACTCCTCAGCGAGATCGTGAGCTGTCTCAACCTCTAACTCTTTTTACTTGTGGAATTTGGCAGCTGTGCTTTTTCATGTTTGTTTTGGGATAGTTCACATTTTTTAGATAAAATACTTATTTTGGGTCCTTGATTTTTGTTTGTCAGAAGCACCAGGCCATGGAGAGAATGAACTTTTACCTGGACCTCACAAGAGGAAAACAAATGATCCAGCTCTTCAAAATGTGATAGCTGCACCAAAATAAATTCAAGTCTTTGCTTCTTTCAAAACACTGACATACTGATCCCTAAAGCTACATATGTTTATGAACAACCAAAAGGAGGGGAAAAAATCGCCCCTGCAACATTTGTCTTCTGAACTTTGAGTGGATTATTTTTTTTGCACATGGCCTGAGGTCTTAGAAAGGACACCCTCTGGTTAGAGGGAACATGACATCGACATCGGAAGTCCTAGCTACTGGTGACTCAATCAGGAAAAAGGAAGATGCTTGGAGAAAGTAGTTTTAGCCAAAGCAAAATATCACCAGGTCAGACAAAGAGAAAGGAAGAAAAATTAAAATGCATTCTCATTAAAAGTCGGTCCTGTCTCTTGGAGTTCACTTGACCAGATAAAAGTTCTTTCACTGTGGAGGGAGAACAAAATTAAATTCAAAATAATCGTGAGAACCAAAGTTACGTCTAAACAAGGGGAAAACAAAGTGACCTCAAAAATACTGGAGGTAAAACTCGATGGGCAGAAAAATACAACCATTTCTTTGGCTAGCTACATAAAACATGCCAGGCATACAAGTTAGGGAACCCACTTCTCATCTATATTATATTTATTTCAGTACCTGTCATATTTTCAAGCACAAGTTGTCTCTGAAAGCAAAACAACTCTGGCTGTGTTCCTTTCTAACAGTTTTTACCACTGCTATTTCAACAAAACTTAACACATATTTATTTTTAGCTCATATTGAGACCTGTAGGTTGAAGACCTCAGCTGGATAGTTCTTGAGTAGTTATTTTGTAATTTGTTTGTAACTTTATAATGTCATTCTTAAAATATTAAAAAAGTTCAAATGCATAGAAAGCGCTATTTCCTGTTTTTAAAGGTAAATTATAATTTTTTTTCTGAATAAGTGTAATAAAGCAGGTCTAGAAATAAAGTTTTTTAGAGAGCCTTCCTTTGGAAACCGAATTTTTAAGTTTGTTTGAAAGACATGGCTGCTAGGAAGTCCTAGGTAGATACCAGCTACATGATCTTGAGCTTGTTCCTTAACATCTCTGAGTCTCAGTTTGCACAGATGTAAGAAGAAATGTGGAAGTAATTCTTTGTCTACTCAAGGTGGAGGGCTCAGTAACCATATGTCATGTGCACAAAAGTGTGTGATGATGATTGGCTGATAGCACCAAATCTCAGCTCTGGTGCTCCTTAGCTGTGTGATCTTGGGTCAATTGCTAACCAGTCTGTACTTTGGTTTCCTTAGTCCAGCGTGGGACACTGGATAGTACTCAGTGTGTTTGAGAAGGCGTACACAAGTTAAAAAGGAGAAATTATTTAGCAGATACTTAGTGAATGCTTTCTGTTTGCAGTTGTCCTTGCTAGGGTCGGTATTAGTGTTAGTGTCAGTGGATGATACTGCTTGGGTTTTCTCTGTGTGTGTTTTTCTTTTCTTTTTCCTTTTTCTTTGCTGAGAACTTGAGAACATTGGAAAACAACAATACCAATGGTTTCTTAGATTTTTGCAAGGATCGCAGCTGAAAAAACATCAAAGATGAGGGACTCTGGAAGCTCTGATAAAAACACAAAGGATTCTTGGAAGCCTCCTTTTTTCTCATGAGTGAGGACACCAGTGGCGTCTGACTGTATAGAGGGGCCCTTGTCAGTTGTCCAGGGAGGGTTAACTCACACCTCGGCGGGAGCCTCATGCCATTAAGTCCGGGAGAGTAATGAAATTTCATTTAATTTGTCAGGAAGAAAGTGCTAATGTTAAAAGGCATTTAATAAAAAAGGGAGAGATTCTTTGAAAGGGAGTCCTTAAGTAATTACTTCAAGTGTCTTAGGCCTACTCACCAGAATATTTACATTAGTGTCGTACAGTGCCAGTGTGTAATTAAATTAGCGCAGCATTTACATCCCCTGTCTCTTTTTTTTCTCTTAAGGGAGTGTGATTTTATTCATATTCTCCTAAAAGAAAGAAAGAAAGAAAGAAAAAGGAAGGAAGGAAGGAAGGAAGGAAGGAAGGAAGGAAGGAAGGAAGGAAGGAAGGAAGGGAAGGAAAGAAGGAAAGGAAAGAAAGGAAAGAAAGAAAAAGAAAGAAAGAAAGAAAGAAAGAAGGAAGGAAGGAAGGAAGGAAGGAAGGAAGGAAGGAAGGAAGGAAGGAAGGAAGGAAAGAAAGAAAGAAAGAAAAAGAGAAGAAGGAGTAGGTGGGTAAGGGAGGTTGGGAGGGAAGAAAGGAAGGCCAAAGTCAAACAAACAAAATACTCCCCAAACAGAAAACCTGAAAGTTACTTTACAACTAAGAAAGGAATTTTCTAAGTACATAAATAAGGAGATATTGGTATGAATTAACTGCATTACAAGTTACCTTTGTGAATAAGTTACAAATAGAATACAATGTGATAAATGATACACCAGGTACTGTAAGCAAAGACCATCTAATAATAATTAGATTTTTTTAAAGCCATAATATTGTATCAAGAACATAAATATATGGGGTTGGAGAAGAGGAAAGAAGTTAACAATACACTTATTTCCTTACCTCCCCTAACGATGAGGTGTGGGGAAGTCCATAACGTTATTTAACTTAAAACCCAGAAATAGAGGGTTAGTGAAGTTCTTTTTTTGAAATTTAAAATAACTCCTAATGCCATTTAAACCACGCGCATGTTTTCCAAATTGCTAGGATCCTCCCACCTCAGCCTCCCAGAGTACTGGGATCACAAGCTCTGTGTATATCTTCCAAATTACTAGGAAAAAAGAGAAGGAAAAAAACCTTGGTTCATGCAAGCAAAAGAGGCAGCACCAATGAAAGTATCCTGGTTTTGGAGGTGTCCCTTGCTGGGGTCATTTCAGTCCCTCAGTAGCCTCCCTCTCAGATCAAATCCAACTCCCTCTGCTTGTCCACAGCTGGTTCTGAGGAGCACACAGCTGTCGGTTCACTGTCTACAAGGGCTCTTCCCTCAACAAAGGAGCTCAGCTACAGGCGCTTGACTTTAGACTACTAGGGTCCCAAGTGCCCATACAGGGGTCAAGTCCTCTGAGTGGTGGAGCAGCACCACCCCACGGGGGGAGGGCAAATGTATCCCCAGGTCTCTCAAGCACATACTAACTCATGACTTTCCACCTCCTGAGTCTTAGCCCAAAATGACATTGGTCCTCAAAGTGTTGTTCCCAGACCAGCACCAGCATTGCCTGGGGACTCGGTAAAACTCCAGTTTCTCAGGCCTTCGAGCAGATCTACTGAATCAAAAACTCGGGCTGGTGGGGGATCCAGCCATCTGGGTTGTAAGAAACCCTCCAGCAGATTCTGATTCACATGCAAGTTTGAGAACCACCGTTATTAACATGCCTGGAAGTGGGAGAGACGCCTGTCTGGAGGTCTGTGTCAGTTGTCCCTCACCTGTTTTCGAGTCCCAAGTTCCATGGAGAAGGCTCAACAACTTCACTTAGGATAATGTACCAGTTTCAAAGGTCTGAAGCAATTAGACGAATCAGGTAAAATACAATCCTATACAGGCAAAACATTCAGTGGGAAGATACTTCTTTTGATGGAGGTAAAATATATGTATATCACACAAAAACTGTTAAGGTATAGAGAATGTTTAACAAAAACACATTAGTAGAGGGAATTTTTATGTATATCTTCTTAGTACTTTAAGCTGATCAAAGTAACCACTTGGGGATTTGAACAATAGGACTAATAAATTGACTTAACAGCTATATGTAGAACTTTAACTCAAGTGAATTTGCCATTTTTTGTGAGCACCCATAAAATGTTTATAAATATTGGCTCTGTATTAGTCCCACATGAAAATATTAATAAATTTCCTGAACTAGAAATAGTATAGGCTATACTCACTTGCCATAAAGCAATTAAACCAAATGTTAACAAAAAAATGCTTAAAATTCTTATTAACTCTTGGAGTTAAAAAAGTCCTACACTAATAACTCTCTATGTCAGCTGAGATATCTTAAAACTATTTTTTCTGTTATTAAATTGGTACAGATTAAAGAAAGAAAAGGTAATTCTCATTGTTGCAAATTTTTCAGGGATGTGAGTATTCATATATACTATCTGGTAGGAATGTAAATTGTAGTTGTATCTGACACTTCATATCAAAAGGCTCAGGAAAAAATGTACATACCCGTAGAAAAGGTAATTCTATCCTAATAATTTATCCTTAATTATTTCAAACAATATTCAGAACTCTAAGATTACTATGTTAGACAAAAGTAATGCTTCTTGAGTGCTTGTGACCAAGGAACACATGTTGGATCTCAACATGCTTTATTTAGGCTATGGGCTAATAAATTTGTCTTGAATAAAAGTAAATGATTTTTAATGTTTTAACATTGATGCATAATGAATGTAATGAGATTCTGTCACTAAAGCTAAAATTTTTATCTTGTCCAAGACTGCAGTTAATAGGTAAAAATAATGTACTATTTGGGTAACACAGTGGAATAACTTCTTCAATAATCTCTTTTTCCTGGGGACCTACATGTTCAATATTTTGGAGAATATTGCTCTCAAAGTTACTATTTCGTGTTCTTTTCATTTCCTTGCAATTATGGAGGGGTTGTTATAAGAAAGATTATATGGGAGTATAATTTGAAGCCATACAAAAGTTATTTATTTAAATACTTAAGTATATAGGCAAAGATACAGCTGCCATCATTGCAGTAAGGGAGAGTGGCAAATCGCACTAACTAATAATCGAGGAATATTTTAGTGAGCCATGAGCAGGGGACAACTGATGTACTTAGGAAACATCTTCCCAACCAAAACATACTTTTTTGTCTCCTAGTTGTTAAAATGTTAAAAATTCTCATTTGGGATAATTTTTCTGGTATTTCCATACTGCAGGGTTTAGGCTCTATAAATGTATAGTTACCAAGAACTTAAAAACATAAAAAAAATCTTAAAAACATAAAACAAAATCTTAAAAATCTTATAAAAATACAGAGTATAGTGCAGACATGTGTCAATCATTTATTTAAATCACTAACGAAGGAACCAGCAGAATGACAAAGCAAGTTCAAAGAGGATAGAAAAAAGAATGCTGAAACAAGATTGCTAAGTCAGATGTAAACTGCCTCATGTCCTATAGGTTAATAAGGCTTCTCTTTTCTACTGGACAGAATTCATTTGTATCTGTGCTACTCAAAATTCATTTGCAACTTATAAAACTCTACAACTTTACATACCTTGACTGACGCTGGGCCCTCGTTACCAGATACTAAGTCAAAGTAACATTTCTCTCAAGGGTCAGATAGTGTTCAACAATGCTCTCATAGGACATTAAAAAGGAGGCTGATTCTTATTTTTTCTACCACTTCATTTATTTGTTCCACACTGCATTACAATCATCTAGATGTATTTTTTATTTTCAGTTACAATCTGAGGATTCATTTATTTTTTTCCCTTTCATATCTAAATGTAAACACAGCAAAAGGACCCTACAAGCCGTAAGAAGAAGGGTATCCACTTCTCTGGAGCTCTACTCCAGTGGAGTTTTATCACTTTTAAGTATTGCTCTAGGTCCTCTTACTGAAGTCACTGACTACGGAGGGTATATTCTAAACAAAATCTTTAGTTTACAATCAAGCCTTATGTTGGCCAAAGTATTTTCCAAAATTCTTCCCCCCATTATAAATTGGAAAATTTTTAAATTATAAAATGATTCATTTATTTGCTTCCCATTCAGTATCTAACTGTTAAAATGTCCTACTTTATAGACACTTATGAGCTTGCCATGTGAATAAGCATCAATGAATTTAACCACATTATTAGTTATCGTATCATTTTAAAACAGCTGATTGTCTTGCAGGAGATAGGGGGTTAAAGTTTAAATAAATGAAAGAAATAAATCCATGAATCAAAAAAAGAAAAGAAAGGCATGTAGTAATTCTAAAACTTACTTCTAAGTTTTGGAAGCTTTTCCTTAGTCATCTTAAACACTTCAAATATTAACATTGATGGTAAAACAGCCCTCCTGGTTTCTGAATTATGAAAGTCGGGATCATCTTTGATCCCTCCTTCTCCAGTGTCTATCCAGTCTCTATGTGATTCATCCCTCTTCTACAAGGTCTGAAAATCTATCCCTTTTCTTCCATGTCTTCTATTGCTGTCTTAATTCAGGTCTTGGATCACTGCAATGTTCCCTGGACTGGTCTCCAATTACTGCTCTTCTAATTCACCTGCCACACTGTTGGCTGGAGTTAGCATCCAAAAGTGCAGATCCAATCATGTAATTTTCATGCTTAAAAACATTCAATCCCCATCCTTCTCCTACAGCGCAAAGAAACTTTAAACCTCTCAATATGGTATTCATGTTTCTTCACTATCTGACTTAAAGTTTCTTTCAAACTTATTTTTTTACTAAAACTCTCCCAAACCTACCTTCATATCCCAACCACAACAGCCTTCTTCTCGTTCCTTGTACCTGCTGTAAATGTTCTTGTCTCCCTCAGTTTAGTCCTTTCTGCTCAGAGTCTTTCATTCTGAAGTTTATATCTCCCCCTGGCCAACCTTCAAACCCTGGGTTGGATAGCTTCCCCTCCATACTCCTCCCTTTACACTTAAATGCATGTCTTCTTGAGCCAGAATCTTCTTTTTCCTTGAAACCTTACCAAGGCACTTACTTCCTATTGCTTTTATTAAATGAATTAGTTACCTCTGTGTCTCCCTTAGTGAATTCGAAGTTCCTCGATGACTTTACTATGCTTTATTCACAATCTGCTTCAGTCCCCAGAGAAGCGACTTATACACAGTGTGGACTTGTGCATATTGGTGAAATGTTATTGCTCTCAGCAGAAGGACTGGAATAGAGAGATGTAAAGCTAACGCTCAAAGAGGCACAAAGGAGGAAAGGTGACTTTATGAATTGTGACTTTTCTCCTTCTGTTGTCAAAGAAGAGAACAGTTTTATGGACATGGCGAATGACCTCACCTATGAATTTGGACCTACAGCCTGGGGAATAATGTGGTGGGATAGGACAGAGCTGTCAATTTGTATTATTTTTAAGTGATTTATACCCTCAATGTATTGGGACTTCTAAAATTTCTCAAACTCAAAGTCAAACAAAAATGATAATGCTTTAAAAAAAGATCTAAACATTATACAGAAGGTATTTTAACTATTCAAATGAAAAGAAGATGGCTTAAGGAGATAGGAGGTTGAAGTAATACAAAGCACATAAATTAATTGAGCTTAAAAATTTCATATATCATTGTGATAGAAATGTATCACTCAGGACTTGACAAGATAGATTTTGAAAGCTTACATATTTGTATACTTAGCTAATTGATGACATTCAATAAAATGTCTCTTTAAAAAGCTACTTGAAATTATAGACATCAATGATTATGTTCTTATTACATTATCTCCACTTCAATATTTTTCTTATACCTTGTTTAACTTTGGGATATGTAGAAAATATAGGATAGTATACAGAAATCTGTGTTTCCGGTATCTAGAATTATTAATATATATTGGGATTAATATATATTTGCTCCACATTAAGAAAAATTACTACTTTTTTTTTTTTTAAGAGACAGAGTCTCACTTTATCATCCTCAGTAGAGTGCCCTGGCATTACAGCTCATAGCAACCTCCAACTCCTGGGCTTAAATGATTCTCTTGCCTCAGTCACCCGAGTAGCTGGGACTACAGGTGCCTGCCACAACACCTGGCTATTTTTTTTGGTTGCAGTTTGGCCAGGGCCGGGTCTGAACCTGCCACTCTTGGTATATGGGGCCGGCGCACTACCCACTGAGCCACAGGTACCACCAAAATTACTACTTTTTATATAAGTAATATATTTTTCCTATAAAGAACTCATATCATTTAGAGAAGTTGAAGAATGAGATAAAATAATTATTTTCCTCAAAATGTCAATTAACTACTCAAATTTATGTGTTGCCCCTAGCAATGACCAGGCAACTCTTCTTGGTATAAGCTTATGTAAGTTTTTATGCTGCCTGATAGAATGTTAGTATTATTCTTCTGGGAAATTATAATTTCTGTTTTGAGTCTAATAGTTCATATGATGTAGATTTCCAAAGCTTTGATTGGTTTTACTTTGGAGGAATGAAATCTTTTTTCAGGGATGGAAATGAATACACAAATTCTGTGATGTGTTTTGAGAAAGGCCACACCAGCATTTAATTTGGGGAAATCTATCCTGGGGTAGTTATCACTGATTCAGAAATCCAAGAGAATACTGAAACTTGTCCTATTATTCGCTTGCTGCTCCCAAAATACATTTTTCTAAGAACATGAATTTATATGAAGCATTTGCAGCAACCTAGACCCCTTCTTTCTTCTAGGTCTACTATGCTACCAGGAATGGTCCAGCTGGCAGGGCTTTCTTAGTAAGATAACCCTTCTTGTGTAAATCTCTTATTCCAGAAGGAAAGCTTCTTAAGAAAACATCTGAATACTTTCTACACTTAGATGAAAATCTGTGGTAATCAAGGCATTCTCTCTTATGTGTCGCCTAAGAAAAGAAAACATAGTGATGGTATGAAAGTATTTCCCACTTCCTCTTCAATGTGTGGGGAAGTGAGAGCACCCTTCTCCACTATCCCAGCCTCAGACTCCAAGTCCCAGACTTTGAATGAATTATACTTTTGCCTTCATTATCAATATACTTTTCATACTCTGACACCAAATGGTTTCACCTCCGAGATGGTGAGCTGAGCAATGCTCCAGTTTAAAAACATGGATCCTTAGACAGAGGAGGATCAAGAGGGTATATTTGGTGGCAAAATTTATCAGGCTGAAATTACATATGTAGGATGCACATATCTGTCTAAACAGAACCAGGGGTGGGGTTCCATTTGGTGACATCGTACGTGGTATGAGAGATGAGTGCCAAGAAAGCCACAGGGAACAAAACACACTGGATGCTCCTCCATAAGAAATACCAGGGAACATTACTTTTTTCCCTGCTTTAATAAAAATTTCTCCTATCTTTCATGCTTTTAAAAAAAAGGTTATATAAAAAAATAATACATTAAAAAAAACTCCTTTTATCTCACAGAATAACTCTGATCTTCAGAGTTCTCAAAAACTAGCAGATTGATCTGATCTTCTGGGCTCATGATGCTTCTTAGCCAGGAAGTGCTGGTTCTGCTACTAGTGAAAACTAAGTGAGAAATTAAATTGCTCCTCCAATGCTATAATGCCCTCCCCTCTTTTGTAAGGAGCTGGCATCACTGTCTTCATTGACTAGATAAGTTTAGTGGCCTGACCCAGGTCTCATGCCTAGGAAGTGACAGGAGTGGAACTTTGACTCATTCTCCTCTTCAATAGTCTTCTTCCAACACTTCCAGGCTTGGGCAGCTTTCAAGAATACACTGTTATTCACATGGCAGAAAGAGAACAAGAATTGGGTGACACCTTAAAAGTCAATTCCACAAGACATTCATTTGAGGCAGCGTTTGGAGAAATTAATTTTATCAACCTTATTGTGGGATTCCCATTTGGACAACTTCGTGGTCTGAGCCAATGTGAAACTTTCCTATTATAACCCCTCAGAAATTCGGGATAAAATGCAAACAAATTAAAACAACCCACCAAACAAACAAACAACAAATATATAGCTGAGCTTAAAAGAAAGAAAGAAAGGAAAATCTCTGCATGCCAGACATTGAGTGTAAATGCACACTGAGCACAGAAGCTTGCCAGCTGTTGAGAGGTTGCTATAGGGTCATGGACCCAGAAGCCTGAACAGCTGGGACCTTGGGTGTTAAGGCCTGGGCAGGGTCAGGAGCTAGAAAGTGAGAAGGGAAAGATCTGAATCTTAGAAGAAAAGCAATAAGGAAATGTCTGTGGCTGGACGGTGTCCCCTGTGAGATGGAGTCACATCTAAATGGGGAGGCTAAGTTTAAATGGCCCACATGGTGTGGACTTTTCACATCAAGAAATGAATACGAAAACCGGTCCTCAGCCTGCAAAGCCCATGGATGCAAACCGAGATAGCTCCGTAGCCACATTTTCAAAACACAGGACACATGGGAAAAGTCAGCCTTGTTGCTGAACACATTTTTCTTCTTCAATATGGCATTAGGACTGGTGACTTCTACAAAAATTTTATTAAGTAAATGATTTTCTTAGGACTCTAATCCCAGGTCAAGTCACAAACCCTTTTAGGGGATCTTTCCCTTCACTACAAGCACTACAGAGTGACCATTTTAATTGCTATCCTTATTATTTACTCTCTCTCCTACTAGTTTATAGATCAAGTTTTTAAAAGTAAAGAATAAAGCCAAATCAAAGAAACATTTTAAAATTCATTCCAACATTTTACCAATACAAATTTAAATTAAAAAAAAAAACTGCTGCAACAGATATTATGTAGGAATTACATAGATGGGATTGTTGATTGACTTTGCAGAACTGATAGCATGTGGGGTGGATTGTTTCTTGAATCCCTTTTGTAATTACCTTAAAGCCCTTTTCTTCTAATTTGGGTAGCTTTTTATTGTTATTTTTCTCATGCAAAACTTTCAACATTGATTGATGAGAGAGATTTGTCAACTATGTGTTTCTAAGAGCTAGAAATAGTTCCATGATCTTGCAAATACACTCAAGCAAACCCCTTTCCTCATCCTCAATCTGGGAGAGCCTGAAGTCCTGGGACAGCTTGTTTACTTTCATTGTAACCCCCACCATAGGCAATCGCATTGAACCTGCCATGACCTCCTTTGACCAAGCCTTTCCATCCAAAGGCAGCCAAAGAGCATCTTGTGGCCAGATGTGCGCCCCACACCCAGTGTTCCTGGGCCCAGCTTCATAAATCCCCTGCTACCTGCACTGACTGCTTCCTCACTGATAACAAATGCCTCCCTGGATCCCTGCTTCCTGACCCAATTCTGAGGCAGGGAGGTGATTGGCCATTTTCTGAAATGACACAAGATTGATGAGGTGTCGTCATCCCCAAAGATGACTGGCCTCATGCCCCAATTTTCCTTCTTCTTTCCTAGCAAGCACCAGGCTGATGAAGTTATCCCATATCACCACCAGGTCCAAGAATTTTCTCTATCCCGGCAGCACAAAATGTATTTCCATACACTGACCACACAGGCCAAAACACCATCATGGACATCTAGTTCTCTTACCTTTTGTCCAGGATCTAAATGTTTTTGTCTGGCTTCTCTTATCTTGATGCATTAAAAAATGCTTAGTGATGAAAAGTACTTGGGTACAGTGCATTAGCTCCAGGGAAGCCTGTGGAAGGTAGGCATTAATATTTCAGATCCATCTTAGCCCCAGAGAAATCATTTATATTCTGCATATTTTCTCCTTTGTGTTCTTTTTCCTTCACTTTGGGGGCCATAAAAAAGTGGACATTGGGGTATCACTTAACTAAGAATTTCCATCTTGATTCTCTCATTCAATCCTCTCAACAACCCTGTAGGATAGGTATCACTCGTATGTTTCACAGAGGAGAAAAGCAAAGTGAAGAGAAGTGCAAGGGACTTGCATGACATCACATAACTCACTAGTGATAGGACTGGTTCCCCAGACTTCCATTGCCAAATCCTGCCAATTTCTGCTATCTCTTTCCCAAGTCTTCAGAGGGCATCTGGTTCAGTTCTTTCTTGTTCTGATGGGTGAACTGAGCACCCAAGATTTCCTAGTGCCTATCTGCCAACAGGCAATAGGTAGAGCTGAGAGCAGCCAGGTCCTCGCTGCGCCTGGTTCATATTCATAGATCCTTCCAACTTCCCTCCGCTCCTCTCTGCTGCCCTCCCTTCTGCTCTACTGTCGCATGCACCCAAACATCAGAACTGGTTACTTGTGCCTCCACGGGTCTTAGAGAAAACAGCTATGCTAAGCCCAAGATCTCATGTGCCCCAAACTCAGCGACAATGCAGCATCATCAAAAGAACAGCACCCATCTCGCATAGCGTCTAAAGTTATTGGTGTCTCTCTTTCTATTTTTTTTTTTTTTTTTTAGAGACAAAGTCTCACTTTGTTGCCCTTGGTAGAGTGCCAAGGCGTCACAGCTCACAGCAACCTCCAGTTCTTGGGCTTAGGTGATTCTCTTGCATCAGCCTCTAGAGTAGCTGGGACTACAGGTGCCCACCACAATGACTGGCTATTTTTTTGTTGCCATTTGGCCAGGGCCAGGTTTGAACCCACCACCCTTGATATATGGAACCAGCACCATACTCACTGAGCCACAGGCGCAGCCCAACATCTCTCTTTCTGTTCCTGAAAAGCTTTCACAGGCTAAACCAATAACTCTGGAGTAATGATTTATTGGATAGAATGGATGCAGACCCTGGTCAGTGGACAAACAAAACACCACTCAAATACTGCTCAGGGTGATGAACTTACTTTTTCTGGTGAACTATTATCTTTATTTGCCTTGTATATAGTTTTGGGAAATGGAGGCAAAACCAGAAATGTGTTATTGCCTCTGAAACAATATTGGCTCGTAGCTCATTTCTCAGAATACCTTGGCAACAAAAAGACACCTAAGAGTCTTGATGTGAGGAGATGCCTCTTTATGTTACCAACATTTCTTCATCACAAGTCATGGGAAACCTGATGCCCAACGTGGATGAGGGACAGTGATAGACCCCCTCATTTTCATGGCTCTTTACAGTTTATAAAATCCTTTGGGGCCATTTTTTTTATAATCCCCATTTATAAGTAATTAAACTCAATCTCAAAAAACGTAAAGAACTGGCCCAAGGTCAAACCACTAATAAGTGGAAGACTCCTCAAAGCCTCCCAGTTTCCAGTACTGTGCATGACACAAACTGTTATTCCGAAGCCACAAATAACAGTGCCACAAAGACGAACCCAACATATCAGGAAAAACCTTGCAGACCTTGATCAAGATCATGAATGCTTATTGATCAAATCTACTCTATAAGGAGCATTAGAGGGTATTTGGAGAAGTTATTTTTAAAAGTCTTTTAAGGAAATTTAAATTTGCCAGAGGGAATGCTTGCTTTAAGTTACTCAAGACCACAGAAGCACCAGCCAACTAATACTTTTGAGCCAATAAGAATTTTTTGATAACATAAAATGGGTGAAATATTCACAATGATTTTTCACTCAAATGAGTAGAATCATAGAATTTTACAACTGAAAATAAAAACCCTCTTTTTTCTTCTTCTGTGACACTAATGCTGAAACTGGTTCTAGAAGTCACCTTCTCCCCCCAGTAGGCCCACCAACATCTCTAGCTAGTGGTTTTCCATCCCTTTCTGGAACAGAGTCAATAACGGAGATGTTCACCTTCTCACGAAGCAGCTTATTGAATTTTATCAGAAGGCTATGTTTTTAGAAAGCTTCAATGGAGTAGCTCCACTTCTACCTGTCAACTTTTGTTTTTGACCAGATGAAGAAAAAAGATCCAGAGAGGTGAAGAATCCTGCACAGGTCATGGCTGTGCCGACAGAGCCTGCAACAGCGTCACCCAGAGGTCAAGTCTGGTGCCCTGGGCAGGGACAGAGTGTAGACACTTCTGCTTGCCACCACCTGCCTTGTTCTCCTCCTTGTCTGGGCTGGATCAGGGCAGGACAAGAGCACTTGGGTAATCCTGGGGTATCTCTGAGCAAACTGCACTTTCCGGCGTATTGGTTGTACGCTACAGTTATTGCTCGTATGTTTGCCTTTGCTTTCCTCAAGGACAGAGACCATGTCTGGCTGGCTTAGCTGTGTATCCCCAGGGCCCGGCACAATTTCTGCCAGACAAAGACTTATATTCTGAATAAATAAAAAAAAAACTATAATTCTTACCACCCTAGGGACCTGCATCTCATAGCCCCCTCCATGAAATTGCCCAGGGATGGCCACGTACTTGCCCCAAAGCGACTTCCTTCTGGTTTTAGAGAGCAAAAATTCCTGTGACCAATTTGGCCATCTCACCACAAGAGGTGAAGGAGTAATATTCATGCTTAAACCTTCCTCTTCTTCCTTGGAGATCATTGTCAAATTTTTCAACTTGAAAAAAACAGGGGGAATATTAAATGCAAATGGACTTTGGCAGGTTGAGTGATTGTCAGGCAGCTACAAGAACGAACTTCTGTGTCCACTCTGGAGGGGAGAAGGAGGCTTCAAGTGGGAGATTTATTTTTTTAGATCAGGTGTTTTTTGAAGTTTGCAGATGGCAATTTCATTTGCATTTAATGTCCTTCAGATTATTTCCTTTCTGTTGTGCTAAACACCTCTCTCGGTTGGGTCTAATTTGATGAGGTCATGCTGTGACCCTTGACCCCCTGGATCTTAAATGAAACCATCTGACCAGAAAGGAGAGACCCCGTTCCTCATCTTGTTCATAGACATTTGATATTTGCAGAAGTGCAGCCAACTTTGCTAACTACTGACTTGCCAGTTTAGCTCTTGATTAGAAGTAGAACTAGTGAATTCCCTGAGTGTCCAACATTTGAAGAATAAATGGATCCAATTAGTCCTCTGTCACATCCTTGTCAAAATAAAAGCGCTCTGCCAAAGAAAGAAAAGCAACCGCCTGTACCTACAGAGGGTAATTTGCGATATTAGCAAACAATTAATTGGGGAAAACACCTAAACATTGCAGTGCACAAAATGTTTGCAACGTGTGCTGCCAGAGAATTGAGATTGACCATGGAGTTGACAAAAATATTGTCCTATGTGATAGAAAAACTTGCCTACTCCTTTAGGTCCTCCTTATTATTTGTTGGGAGAAAAGGGTCATTTCTGACTCCTTAATTAAAACTCGAAAAGAAAATTGAGGAAGCAGGTGCCTAAGTGGAGGGTGAGATTTTCCCAGAAGAATGATATTTTAGGCTCAGTTGGGCATTTGAATTATAGCCTTAGAAACATTTTTGCCAGAATGCTTATTTTTTCCCCTAGAATTTTACCCTGTGTCTGTCTTTTTAGATAGGGGGAACTCTACCTTTTCTATCTTTGTTTATATGTATGATATAACCTGTAAAGGGTCATTCTGGGAACAGATACTGGTACCTCAATTTTCTACTCAGAAAAATATCTGCTTTCTAAAGTAGTGATCGAATGATTGCCCAGGTTGTGTCATCACTTTTTAATTCTGATTACATTTAAACATCTAATTAAATTGTGTCCCGAAGAACACAGGGAAATGTTATTACAAAAAGTTGTTTAAGTCACTTTCATTTTTATGGCGTGTCAAATAGAAGCAGTTTGATCAAAGCTCGTCACATCTTTCCAAAGAGTCAGATGCTGGAGGCTCCTGGTGCTGTGGTCTAAGGAACAGGGTTAGGAGAAGAGCTTGATTCATCCAGCTCACGGACGGGATATGGTGCTATAGAGCAGAAATCCCAAATCAGCTTCTTGTGGTTTTCGTGGTGCTTTGAAATATTCTGAGTTAGTTCTTAACATTTAAACATGGAGAGATTTAATGTTCAAAAGCTAGACTTTGGGTTTCTCTTAAAATATTCAAAGATCTAGCAATACTGAGTCTGCCTTCTGCCAGGGAAGGGAGTAACTGAAAAAGGAGTGGTCTTCTCATTCAGGTGGACCACAGGGCCTCCGGGCATCAGAGTCCCCACCATTTCCTGGTATTGACACTATTCTTCTATTGACAGTTCCTGTACCTTCTGAGTTTGTGACCCTTGATGTGGTGGAATAAATGTCACTTCCTTTTCTCATGGACCTGATTTAAATCTTGTCTGTGCCCCGTGTTATGTGTTCCTTTGGATAATATTCATTGCTCCTTTTCTGAATTAATACATATTAATTTTAGAAGGGCTTAAGGTAAATTAGAAAGCAGAAAAAGGAATCATCCAGTTTAATAACCATAATATATATTATCCTTTAATTTTTGTCCTAATTTTTAACATATGATTGAATTAATACTATATTTATAATTTTGTACCTTGCTTTGGGCTTAATATCATTTTACCAGCACTTTCCCATACCTTGATAAACATCACATTTAATAGTTGTGTAATTGTACATTGCAATGTCTTTAACCAATGGTTTGTTACTGGCCATTTACATTGTTTCTATTTATTTATTTACTTATTGCTATTATTGCTATTGTTATTTATTTAATAACACAGTGATAAACATCTTTTTGCATCAATTTTTAATTTACATTTTGTATTATTCTCTGAGATTGGACTTCAATACACCCAAAGGATATGAATATGAATCTCAGACTCATGAATTACATTGCTAAATTGCTCTCTAGAAAGATTGAAGCAGATTGCATTCTTATAGCATTTCACTCCAACTGTTCAAGCTTGAGTTATCTTATTCAAAAACAATAAGGAAACAAATTTTTGATGTAAAAGTGTATTATCTCATAGGTGTTTTATATACCTCCCTTTGATAATTAGTAGATTTAATTATTTTTTATATTCATTACTATTTTTATTTTAATTAGTTACTTAAAATTTTCTTAGATTCCTTTTCCTTATCTACAAAGTGAAAATAACAATACTACACTTGCCTATTATAGTCATTTTGGGAATTAACTGAGATTGTTTATATAAAGTTCTACACACATAAGAGGCATTTTTTTTTTTTTTTTTTTGAGACAGGGTCTCACTCTGTTGCCCAGGCTGGAGTGCAGTGGCATCATCATAGCTCACTGCAGCCTTGCACTAGTATGGTTCAGTGACCCTCCTGCTACAGCATCCCAAGTAGCTGGGATGATAGGCACATGCCACCGTGCCCAGCTATTTTTTAAATGTTTTGTAGAGGCAAGGCTGGTCTATATTGTCTAGGCTGGTCTTAAACTCCTGATTTCAAGTAATCTTCCCCCCATGATCTCCTAAGGATTATAGGCATAAGCCACTATGGCTAGTCAAGGGACATTTAATAAGTGTTACTGTTCTTTATTTCTTTGGGATTAAACATAAGTACAACCGACACATTGTTTTCCTTTGCTGTGGTTGATGCCACAATGTTCAATTGAAGGCCTCTGGAAAATCTAACAAATACACATTGGTTCTCACCATGTGCTTGGCACTGTGTGTCATCTCATTTTTGACATTTGCAACAAGCATGAAATGGTCATTAATATTCTCAGTCTTCAAGTGAGAAGACAGAGGAGTAGGGAGTTTGAGCCACCCTTCTGGAGCAGAAGAGCCCAGACTCAGGGCTCAGCCATCTCAACATGAAGCCCTCCCTCTAACCACTGGGACACCCTGCCCATTGGGGGCCCCTGCTTGGTGCCCATCTACTCACTTCTAGTGCTGTGATCTGGCTCCAGTTCTGGGTCATGTTCTCCTTGGCAAAATGAAAGAATTTAGTAGATGATCTTAATGTCCCATTGCCAGGTACACAGGTAACTTCAGAGACAGGTATGTGCACCCAGAAGTTCACAGAGAGGCAAACCGAAAAGTCAATCACACACAGTATCTATACCTATATCTCATCTACAGTAATATCTGTATGTGAATCTGCCATCTCTCACAATATTTCATATATATGTATACACACAGACACATGCACACAAAGGTTCAGTATCCCTTATCTGAAAAGCTTGGGACCAGAAGCATTTTGGATTTCAGATTCTTTTGGATTTTGGAATGTTTGCATTCTAATTACCTTTTGAACATCCCTAAACCAAGAATCTGAACTCCAAAATGCTCCAACGAGCATTTCCTATCAACACCAGGTTGGTGTTTACAAAACTTCAGGTTTGGGAGCATTCTGAATTTTTGATTTTCATCGGGACCCTGTTCTACGTGTGTGTGTACACACAGTATAACACAACCATACGAGGTAGTCCTTGCTACCCCAACTCCCAGAGGAGGAGGCTGGGGCAGAGATGGCGGTGCTGGCTGTAAGCACAGCTCTTGCCACGTTCCTCTATCATCGCTCCTTGATAGAAGCATTACCATCAACAACTTCAAATAAATTAAAAATAATATCTTAAGTGTAAGGAAACACGTGGCTTATAATTTTTTCACATTAAAATGTCATGGAAGTTGCTGGTATCAAGATGGAGTCACTGAGAACAAAATCCCAATAAAATAGACTCAAGAGAGCTAATCTTACTGGAGTTAGGTGATATCTCAAAACCAGAGATGTTGGCGTGGATATGGAGAAAAGGAAACACTTCTACACTGCAGGTGGGAATGCACACTAATACGTTCCTTTTGGAAGGATGTTTGGAGAATACTTAGAGATCTAAAAATTGACCTGCCATTTGATCCTATAATTCCTACTAGGTATATACCCAGAAGACCAAAAATCACATTATAACAAAGACATCTGTACCAGAATGGTCATTGCAGCCCAATTCATAATTGCTAAGTCATGGAAGAAACCTAAGTGCCCATCGATCCATGAATGGATTAATAAATTGTGGTACATGGAATATTACGCAGCCTTAAAGAAAGATGGAGACTTTACCTCTTTCATGTTTACATGGATGGAGCTGGAACATATTCTTCTTAGCAAAGTATCTCAAGAATGGAAGAAAAAGTATCCAATGTACTCAGCCCTACTATGAAAGCCATGACCCCATTATAGCCCAAGAAGAAGGGGAAAGGAGGGGGGGTTGGGGAGGATGGGTGGAGGGAGAGTAATCAGTGGGACCACACCTACGGTACATTTTACAAGGGTACATGTGAAATTTACTAGGTGTAGGAGTGAATGTCTTAACAATAACTAAGAAAATGCCCTGAAGGCTATGTTAACCAGTTTGATGAAAACATTTCAAATTGTATATAAAACTAGCACATTGTACCCCATGATTGCATTAATGTACACAGCTATAATTAAATTTTTTAAAAAGAGAGAACCAAATGGCCAACGAACATATGCAATAGTGCTCAATATTACTAATCATCCGGGAAATAAAAATTAAAACCTCAATGAGATACCACCTTAAAAAAAAAAAAAAGAAGGGCAGAAGAAGGAAGTAGCGGGAGGCTGCCTTGGTGGTGCTGGTCCTAGAGCCTGAGGAACAGCAGCCGGGGCAGGAGGACTGGCTTAGAAGCTGTGGAGTATCTTCAAGCTGCGGTGTGAAGGAACCCACTCGGGTATGCTCTGTGTCTGCCACGTTGTTCTAGAGCAAAGCCCAGCAGGAAAGGAGCCTGCTCAGACACCTAGATTCCAGCAGTCTCTACAATGCTGCCTTGTCTGCCATTTTATTCTAGAGCAAAGCCCCCAGCAGGAAAGGAGCAGATTGATAAAAGTGCTGATCTTCTCAGCTGGGCAGAGTTATCTTGGTGCCACTTTGATTCCAAGTGAAGGACTTGTGAAATGCAAGCACATTTAATGGCATCACCATCTCAGGTGCTAGTGGCCACTAAGCCTACAATCAGGCACAATGACAAGTTACATCTTACTGTTCATATTTTGTCTCCATTATACTTTATTCTTCAGTGGTGCTCTCCTAACCTTACATCTCTTACCCCACCCCCCAAAGATTGGGGCGTGTTGAGTCTGTGCTGGGCAGCTGGGGACCTCAGAGCTGCCCCACGCAGCCCCTTGGTCATGAAGAAGGACTCAGACTTGATTTCCTCTCTCCCTAACCTAATGCTTTTTCTGTTACTGCAAAGCAACCTTCCACAAATTAGTTAAGTACAATGGATAATTAATAATGTGTTAATTACTCTTCCCTTTCCATTAGCCCCCATTAGATTGTGTGAAAGATGAACCCTCTAGTGAAGCGTTCCTTTCCTCTGATTCCAGTAAGCAATGGCTCTGCCCAAGTTCACGGGGAAAGGATAGGGGCCTAGGTATAAACTCATAAATTGCTATTGCCTAGCAATTTAAAAACGAGTTGAATCACTAATCCTGATTTAAGAAGGAAGAAATAGAAAGGGGTCAGAATTTCGAATGGAACTTGCAATGGATTTAGTGTTGAAGTTTTTCAGGTAAATCACATTAGCTTCCTGCAGATCCACAGCCCACTGGCTGCTCCAGGAGAGAGCTCAGTCCAGAGGACCTGGATCCACAGGGCATCCCAGGAGGTGACGCAGCATGAGGGCACATCTTGCCGTCTTGCTGTGACTCTCCCTCAGTCTGCCGTCTGGCTGCATTAGAAACAATACGGTGTGAGGGCTTGTTTTCCGTTCTTCTTCGTTTTGGGGGGTGGGTGAGGAATGCCAACCTCAAACACAGCTTATGCTATTTTACACACAAAATAACATGGAACATTTGCCTAAACAAGTGTCCATAGTTTTTAGAGGATTTACTTCTCCTTCTAAGAAGCTCAGAGTCAGATGGAGACCCCATTAAACCCGTGTGCTGTTCTCCTCAGCCTCCGATGTCCTGTGGGTGCCTCTGGTTAGTCCTCGGTCTTCCACAGACCCCTCTCTGCAGGGAACACTCAGGAAAAATTAAACCAAAGAAAAGAATCCCAGAGGAGGAGGTGCAGGGATTGCCACTTCAGTATCACGCAGCCACTTAGAGCCACCACGTTAATTAGCGGGACCAAGCAATTCTGTTGCCAGCCAGTCACCTCTTTAGCTGTTTCTCACCATGATCAAGGTCAAAAGACAGACAAAACAAATCTGTCCCTGTTGAAGGGTACCAAGTGGCCAAACTATCCCAAAAAGACAAGGCTTGCTGCGCCACCCTCCAAGTCTTGTCTTGAGCTATTTTTTTTTTTTTTGATACAGAGCCTCAAGCTGTCACCCAGCATAGATTTCTGTGGCATCACAGCTCACATCAACCTCCAATTACTGGGCTCAAGCGAGTCTCCTGCCTCTGCCTCCCAAGTAGCTGGAACTACAGGCGCCCGACACAACGCCCAGCCATTTTTTGGTTGCAGCCATGATTGTGTTCGGCGGGCCCAGACTGGATTCCAACCCGCCAGCTCAGGTGTACGTGGCTGGCGCCTTAGCCGGTTGAGCCACAGGCGCCGAGTCATGTCTAGGATTTCAATGAGGAAAGGCATGCTTTATGCAGAGAAAGGCCTCAGCAAAAACAGAAAATGAACGGCAAGCATCTTGTCCCAGTGGCCCAAACCCGGGCTTCACAACGAAGCTGAAAAAGGCCATCTAGGAAGATTCTGAAAGTCAGGCTGAGGAGTACTAATAAGTCAGTACTTCCCAAAATGTACCATTTTGTGATGGATTTAGGTGATAAAAATGGAATAAGACATTAAATAACATTCTTTATTCTGAAAAAGTCATCCTCTTTCAATTCTTTTGCAAACTTTCTAACAAAGAGAAAAGCTTGCTTTGATGCTCCTTTTAAGCATCTCTCCAATCGTTCTTGCCAAAGTCCAGTTTTTAAGACAGCTGACCTCACTCAGTTTTACAGGTTCCCGACAGTAAATCGTAGGGAGACAGTATCTACCTACAGCTTAACACTGTTTCGTTTCTCCCTGCTTTAACTTCTACAGTTAATTCACACTTATACAGCAAGCGACCCTGATTTTCATAAATGGAGAAATAAAGTGTCCACGTAAAATGTAAAATATTTAAGCAAAAATAAGCAAGAGAATTTAGAGGGGAAAAAGTCAAGCAAAAAAGAGTACAGGGTTTAATATTTAAATGTTGGGGGTGAAACCCACTGTGACAGTGTTTCAGGGACACTGTTGTGGGTGTTAAGAGGAGGCCAGGACGGATTTGGAGCAAGGGAGCGGCTAGGCCAGTCGTGATCATGGATCGGTCCTCCTCAAGAGGCAACCTCGGGCGTGGCACTTCCCTCTGTCCCTCCCCGACCCGCAGACGCCTCTCCCTCCGCCAGGGACAGGGAAGGTGGCCGGTGCCCAGCCAGGGGTCCGCGCGCTCAGCGCAGGCCGCAGCCCGTTACCCCTGACAACCACCGTGGTTCTCGTAGACACTCCCGCCATCCCAGCCAGGATCAGCCTCCCGCTCCTCCCGGACTGTCCCGCTCCTCACCACTGCTCAACTTTATCTCTCCAAGTCAACACGGCTCTCATCGCGGCTTCGCTCACGCCCCCGGCCCCTCCTCCTCGCCTCAGCAACGCGCTCCGCTACGCGGGCCACTTTGGCTACCTGCGCTACCCCTGGCAACGCACATGCGCAGTGAGCTACGCTCGAGGGCTCCTCTCTCCGAATGCGCATGTCTAAAAGGATCGCGAGAAAAGAAACAAAAGGGCCAGGAGCCCAGAAGGCGCAAGCGCAAACAGGGCGCGCGCGATTGGTCGGGATGGGCGGTGCTCCCGCCGGGATAATGGAATTGATTGGTGGAATGTGGAAATGGCGGCTGCGGTCAAGGGGGTGGTCGGAGAGCAGCTGTGCAGTCCGAATGACCTCGACCATCTTCAGGATTTGGTTTTAGCCCGGTGCTCCGAGCTGAGAAAATTTCCACTCTTAACTCTGCTGCACACCCAGGGCGTCGCGCCGCCTGTCTCGTTGCTGCAGCCAGCGCCTACTTAATGGGCACGGCTGCGATGGAGAGTCCGAGCCTGGGGGACCGCGCAGCTGCCCCCGCGATCACGTTTAGTGAGCGCCGGAGCCCAGACCGGCAGTGTGACCTTTGGCAAGTTATTTTCCCCTTTCGGGCCTCAGTTTCACCACCTGTAAAATGGGAGCGGGAGGGGGATGTAGATGGTGTGTCGGTCTTTCTAGCCTTCCACAGAGACGGCGACATCAAGCTCCAGAGGTTTAGTTACTAGGAACTGGGGCTGGAGCTCAGGTACTTTTCATCCTGTGGGTTTCAGCCCTGGGATGCACCCGACTTCCCAACCTAAAACGATTAGGGGGCTGGGAGGAGCAGGGAGGTTTTGTGGTGCAAGGAGAGGTCTGCTTGGGTTGGGGCGCCCCAGAATGAGAAGTAACCGGGAACGCAGCAGTCATTTATTGAGTACGTGTGTGTGTGTGTGATATGAATCTAAGATTATTTACCTAGTTTTTTCAAACTTTAATCCTTAGAACTACCTTAAAAGAGGTGGTTTCCGGAGAAACAAGACTGGAGATAAGTAAACTGCTCTTGCACGTACAGCTAGTAAATGGCAGGGATTTGAGACCAGACTGTTGACTTCACAAAGTTTCAGTTTCCTTATCTATAAAATCTGAATCTATACCATTTCATAAGATCCATCCAGCTTACCAAAATTATTTAACCGCAGATTACATCAGAAGACTATTTCTAATTCTATTTAGTCACTGATTCTTGCTTAGTTTCCATATTTATAGAAAAGTTGAGTTAGATGATCTTTCTAGATCCTTCAGCCCGTAGAATATGTAATTTAGTGATTAAGATACACTTTACTGTAGTTTTTCAATAAAAGTATGGGAAAGAAGTATTAGATCAAGATTTGGTAGACTTAGATCCTGGTATCACTTCTGCAAGTAATTTAACCTTTTTATCACTCTTCTTTTTTTTTTAATTTTTGTTCCAACTCAAAGAAGCACAGAGATTTCACTCAGTTGAGAGTAAACCTTATCCTACCTACCTCACAAAGTTATCATAAGTAACAAAATGAAGGAGATTTGAAAATTCTGTATCAGAAACAAATTAACCTTTTGGAGGGTTGTAACATCTCCCAATGATGAAAGTGATAAACTGCTCTCCTTAGAAAAATACACACATATGTAAAAATTTTATCTCACTTACTTGTAAAGGAGTGGTAACTCACTGACTTATTTTACCATTTCTTGTTGATCCCAGATTAAGAGCTCAGCTATTGGTTCATATTCTCAAGTTTATACTAAGTGTCACCAGAAATCTGTATAACAGTCCTGTTCAGTGGTAAACTAAAGAAGTTTGTAGCTTGAGCTTTTCACTGTACAGAGATTTCCAGTGCTTTATAATTTATACTGGAGAACAAGAAGATATTCCCATTGCACAAGATTGGTCCATACTGACTTTAATCTCATTCTAATCTGAATAATCCAAGTAGTTCCTTCACTGTCATGGATTAAAATTGAATAAGCAATGGAAAATACATTTATTTATTTATTTTTGAGACAGATCCTCAAGCTGTCGCTCTGGGTAGAGTGCTGTGGCTTCACAGCTCACAGCAACCTCTAGCTCCTGGGCTTAAGCGGTTCTCTTGCCTCAGCCTCCCAAGTAGCTAGGACTACAGGCACCCGCCACAACACCTGGCTATTTTTGGTTGTAGTTGTCATTGTTGTTTGGCAGGCCTGGGCTGGATTCGAACCCGCCAGCTCTGGTGTATGTGGCTGGTGCCTTAGCCCTTTGAGCCACAGGCGCCAAGCCAGAAAGTACATTTTAAATGCGCTAACCACTTAAACTTTGTTTTTCTAGCAAAGAAGATGTTGCCGTGGAATTGAAAAGAGCAGAAGATGAGAAACAAGTGATGTTAAAAAGGAGTAGTGAGTGTAAACCCCTGCTACAGGAACCCATTGCTTCTACTCAGTTGAATGGTACTGCAGTGACGGAAAGCCATAAGTCTGTCCCATGTGGATGGGAAAGAGTTGTGAAGCAAAGGTTATCTGGGAAAACAGCAGGAAGATTTGATGTATACTATATCAGGTAAGCATGCAAGGTGAAGATAGGATAGCCACATAATTTTGTCTAGAGAGATAATGGAAAAGCGTAGCAGAAATCTCCATAAAACCATTATAGATTGTATTCCTTCACTGTCACTGACTAATTATATCTAGTGAATTGAAGCCAGTTACATACATTTTTTTCCTTAATACTGTGATTAGTTAATGGGAAGATTGCAGTTAAATTGTATGGTACTTACAAATTTATTTTATACCTTCATAGAGGAAGCTATTTAAAAGTGCCCTTTATCATTCTTTTTTTCAAAAGACAGATGCCCATGGCAACATATGGAAATTATTAGTTAGAAATCTGAAATGTGGTCCAATTCATTTAAAAAGTCACTTCTATTTACTGGCAATAAGTTTCCTTCAATATCATTTTCTAGCCCACAAGGACTGAAGTTCAGAAGCAAAAGTTCACTTGCTAATTATCTTCACAAAAATGGAGAGATGTCCCTTAAGCCAGAAGATTTTGACTTCTCAGTACTTTCTAAGAGTGTCATCAAATCAAAATATAAAGCCTGCAGCATGGCAATTCTGACATCCCAACTGCAAAATAAAAATAAAAATTCAAACTGGAACATCAGGACACGAAGCAGGTGCAAAAAAGATGTGTTTCCTCTGCCAAATAGTAGTTTGGAGTTGCAAGACAGCAGAGGACTATATAACTTTACTTCTACAGATTTGCTTTCGGAAGAAGATAAGGGCATTAATGATGTTAACTTCAGAAAAGTTAGAAAGCCCAAAGGAAAGGAGATTATTTTGAAAGGAATCCCAATTAAGAAAACTAAAAAAGGATGCAGGAAGAGTCTTTCTGGTTCCATTCAAAGTAACAGAAAAAGAGAATCTGTGTATAATACAGCAGATGCTGAAAGTGAGCCTGTTGCACAGGAAAGTCAGCTTGATAGAACTTTCTGCATTTCTGACAGCAAAGCAAGGGACGAGACCTTCAGTGTGACCAATGAAGAGAAGAACCTGGTAAAGGAAAAATCATTGAGTTCAGGATCAAATTTTTGTTTTGAACAAATAGATTCTGGCATCATGAACAAATTATGTTTGACTGAAGAAGCCAAACACAAGAAGTATGAGGATACCTTAGCATCTGAAGAAATCAGAACAAAAGTAGAAGTTGGAGAAAGGAAGGAACATTTCCCTATTGACATTTTAAAATGTGACTCTGAAATAAACAACAATGGCTCACCAACCAAGAAAGACTTTACTTCTGAAGAAATATTTCAAGGTACACTGTGCCTTAAAGCAATATTAAACATAATGTGATGAGGAGTTTGTACTCCTGGATCTTGTATTTCATGGCTGTACACGGTTAAGATACAGGAATAGAACCAAGAAATAAGGCCTAATACCAGATATTTACCAATTGAGCCCAATACCTTATCTAACTGATCTTCAAGCCTTTTCCTGTGACAGAAGATCAGTGGGCCACTGTTACGATGCCCTAGCAACCGAGAGTCTTGCTGTTAACAGCTGCCCACATCTCTCCCTGGTGCGATAGTTGGGACTCCCCTTCCCAGCTGTGCTTTCGCTTCTTTCCAGTCAGTAATATTAACACTATAAGGAGAATTAAAAGGCTTTATTTGTCAAAAATTTGGAGAAGACTCCATTTATACCTAAAGCAGTTGAAAATAATTGATTTCTTCTCTTCACACCCTTCCTGTTACTTATTACCGATGTGTAACTTTCGATTTAATTTTGTGCATATCACAGTCATTTTTTTCTTCTATTACAATGTAATGCTTCTCTAAAATGCTTCGGAGCTCTAAATAATTCAAAAGTGTAATCAGACTCGGTGCCTGTAGCTCAGTGGCTAGGGCGCCAGCCGCGTGTACTAGAGCTGACAGGTTTGAACTCAGCTTGGGCCCATCAAACAACAGTGACAACTTCAACCAAAAAATAGCTGGGCATTGTGGTGGGCGCCTGTAGTCCCAGCTACTTGGGAGGCTGAGGCAAGAGAATCACTTAAGCCCAAGAGTTTGAGGTTGCTGTGAGCTGTGATGTCAGCATTATCTACCCAGAGTGACATAGTGAGACTGTCTCAAAAAATATATGTATATAATTCATCTATTGGTAATATGCTCTTAATACAGAGCTTAGCAGTTTTACCTTTATAATACCTCAATAAGAGATAAAAAGGAGCTCTTTTGAGTAGACCTGTATTAGTAATTCATTATGTCACTGTGATACAATGAACAATTAAAGAATAGTGATGTTACTTAAAATACCATAGGGAAATAGCCTGCACAAATTCATGGAGCAGCAGATTAGGCTCAATTCCTGCTCTCAATCCTAGTCATGATTTTATGTCTTTTCTGCGCCTAGAATTTCTCTGCCTTTAAAGAAAATAGGCAAATATACTTACAAACTGTATAAGGATTCTTCAAGTCTATTCTTTAAAGACTTTGAGTTTCTTAAAGAAAGCTTTGAGATTTATGTAGACCTGCTAGCATAATGGGCAAATTAAATATCAAAAACATCCTTTTATGACTAAGATGGAAGTATCTTATTCATCCTATGCTTAGAGAAATCTAGCTTGCAAGGTAAGATGAAGTACCCTTAGGTTACTAGGTGTTTAGTGGAATAGTCAAAACTCCCATTAGAGCTAACATGATGGCTCATACCTATAATCTCAGCACTTTGGGAGACCAAGACAGGAGGATCACTTTACCCAGGAGTTTGAGACCAGCCTGGGTAACATAGCAAGACCCCATCTCAGAAAAAAATCTGCTGGGTGTAGTGGTGCATGCCTGTAGGTCCAGCTACTCAGGAAGCTGAGGCAGGAGGATTGCTTGTGCCCAGGAGCTTGAGTTTACAGTAAGTTACGATCACGCCACTACACTTCAGCCTGGGCAAAAGAGTAAGATCCTATCCCTAACAAAAGAAAAAGAAACTCTTAGATGTTGCTGATTAAACTAGTAATAAAAGAGAATAGTTAGTGATTATAAGAACTCTAGAAAAACTTATCAAATAGCTAGTAAGAGTAGTTTCCTTTGATCTCTCTTTTACTCTGTAGTGGGCTTTACCTGTTCAAACTAAACAGCAAAAAGCAGACTAATATTTTTGGAGACCTGGGTACTTGGGCCCAGTCTTAGTCAATTCTAGTATCATTTTGGGGCAGTTGTTTAATTTTAAAGACTTAGTTTCTTCATCTGTAAAATGGAGTTAATAACCCTTATTCGATCTGTTTTTCACATCAAGAATATTGTCAGGTAAAACGAGAAGTGAAAAAGATGGCTTCAATGCTATACAAATGCAAAGTATTTTTAACTGATACTCAAATTTAGTGTCTGTGGCTAAAGGGAGTATTAAGTCTGATGATTTCAGAAATTCGAGAAGTCTGATAACACTGGTTTCCAGTAGACAGAACTTCCTAAGTAGATGGTGGTCTAGGGGGTTCCAGGGTTCGAGTCTTAGGTGTTTCTCCAGGTTCTGTTTTATCTGTATCCCCTTTTTTTGTATAATAGTGTTCACTACAAAAATTTTGGAAAACAAAAGAAGAAAAATTACCACTTAGCAACAACCATTATGTCATTTTGGCTTATTTCATTCATGATCTATCTATATATATATATATATATCTTTTTATATATATTCTATTTTTTTTTTTTTAAGACAGAGTCTAAAGCTATCACCCTGGGTAGAGTGCCGTTGCATCACAGCTCACAGCAGCCTTAAACTCTATGGCTTAAGCGATTCTCTTGTTTCAGCCTCCCATGTAGCTGGTACTACAGACGCCCACCACAACACCCGTCTGTTTTTTGTTTGTTTATTTATTTTATTTTATTTTTATTATTTTTTCTTTTGCGGTTTTTAGCCGGGGCTGCTGGGTTTGGACCCGCCACCTCTAGCATATGGGGCCGGCAACCTACGCCTTTGATCCACAGGCGCTGCCCTATTTATTTATTTTTTGTTGCAGTTATCATTGTTTTTTAGCTGGCTGGGGCCAGGTTTAAACCCACCACTCTCAGTGTATGTGGCCGGCACCCTACTGACTGAGATACGGGTACCACCCATAATCTCTATATTTTTATTTATATATATTTCTTATTTATAAAACTGGGATCACTTGGCACCTGTAGCTCAGCGGCTTGGGCGCCAGCCACATACACTGGAGCTGCATGGTTCAAATCCAACCCTGACCTGCCAAACAACAATTACAGCTACAACCAAAAAAGGAAAAAAAAAATACTATAAAATTGGGATCATATGTAGAATCTTGCTTTTTTCATTTAGAAGTTCATGTCACAGGAAAATATTCAAGATTAGTCTCAAAAATATTTTAACGAACACATTGTAGAAATGTGTCCGTTTAAAATTTATACTATTTTTAATTTTACAATACTGTGTACTCCGAATACTCCAAACATAAAGAGTAAATATAAAGAACTAGTGTAACACAGTGGTTAAAGGCGTAGATTCAGGAACCAGACTGCGTGGATTTGAAATTTAGCTCTGACATTTAGTAGCTGTGTGACCTTGGACAAGTTACTTAGCTTCTCGGTGCCTCAATTTCCTTATGGGTAAAGCGGAGATAAAATAGTACCAAGCTTAGGGCAGTGCCTGTGGCTCAGTGGGTAGGGCGCCGGCCCCATATACTGAGAGTGGCAGGTTCGAACCTAGCCCCAGCCAAACTGCAACAAAAAATAGCTGGGTGTTGTGGCTGGTGCCTGTAGTCCCAGCTACTTGGGAGGCTGAGGCAAGAGAATCGCCTAAGCCCAGGAGTTGGAGGTTGCTGTGAGCTGTGATGCCACAGTGTTCTTCTGAGGGCAGTAAAGTGAGACTCTTGTCTCTTAAAAAAAAAAAAAAAAGTACCAAGCTCTTAGGTCACTAGTAGGATTAGTTGGTTAATTTTTATAAAGGCCTTAGGATAGTGCCTGTCTTGCTTTATAATAGAGATGATATTATTAGCATCCCCTCCTGAATATTTCTTTAAGCTAAACTATAGACTCGTTTTTTTTTTAAGACACCGTCTCACTCTTTTGCCCTGGGTAGAGTGCTGTGGCTCACAGCAACCTCAAATCTTGGGCTCAAGCGATCCTTCTGCCTCAGCCTCCCAAGTAGTTGAGACTATAGGTGCCCACCACAATGCCCAGCTAATTTTTCCATTTTTAGTAGAGATGTAGTCTCACACTCTTGCTCAGGCTGGTCTCGAATTCCTGAGCTCAAGCAATCCACCTACTTCAGCCTTCCAGAGTGCTGGGATTACAGGCATGAGCCACCATCCCTGGCTTAAACAAACCATAGATTCTATAAACAGTGTTCACTTTTCCTTTTCAGAAGACACCATCCCACGAACACAATTAGAGAAAAGGAAAACAAGCCTGTATTTTTCCAGTAAATATAACAAAGAAGGTATACCTTTCCCAATCAAAACATCAGATTTTATCTCTTTTGGGTTTCTAACTCTGATGCAGTATGTTTGTTTAGTTCTTAGCCCTCCACGACGCAAAGCCTTTAAGAAATGGACACCTCCTCGGTCACCTTTTAATCTCATTCAAGAAACACTTTTTCATGATCCATGGAAGCTCCTCATTGCAACTATATTTCTCAATCGGACCTCAGGTTTGTGGATTATTTCCATCTTTGTCTAAAGATGTAAAGTGTAGTAAGGAGAAGTCACTGAATTGATTAGGAGGCTCATGTGCTAATCAATTTCAAGTCCGATAGTAAAATTTAGAAGCTACAGCTAACGGGAGTATTAAATATGATATTGGAAATTTGATAAGTCTAATAACACTGGTTCCCATTAGCATGACCATGGGTACAGCCTTTCCCCATTCAAAAAAAAAAACAAGACTAGATGACGCCTGTGACTCAGTGGGTAGGGCGCTGGCCCTATATACCGAGGGTGGCAGGTTCAAACCCAACCCCGGCCAAACTGCAACAGAAAAATGGCTGGGCGTTGTGGTGGGTGCCTATAGTCCCAGCTGCTCAGGAGGCTGAGGCAAGAGACTCACTTGAGCCTAGGAGTTGGAGGTTGCTGTGAGCTGTGATGGGCACAGCACTCTACTGAGGGTGATAAAGTGAGATTGTCTCTACAAAAAAAAAAAAAAAGACTAGATGACATCTCATGGCCTTTTTAGAAAGTTAGACTAGATAAAGGGACAGATTTTCATTTATTTTCTTCTTCAAAATGAGTTTTGGTCATCAGTGAAAATCAGTTAACATTTCTCTACCCTGTCATGTGTACATAAAAGCATCTCTTTCATTGAATGCACCTTGTGTCCTATATGCTTCTGCTCTAGTTATCTGTTGATCTGATTATTTAAAAACGAATATCAGGGTTGGGTGAGGTGGCTCACACCTATAATCTTAGCATTCTGGGAGGCTGAGGTTAGTGGATTGCCTGAACTCACAGGTTCAAGACCAACCTGAGCAAGAGTGAGACCTCACTTCTCAAAATAGCCAGGTGTTGGCTTGGCGCCTGTGGCTCAAGCGACTAAGGCGCCAGCCACATACACCTGAGCTGGCGGGTTTGAATCCAGCCCAGGCCTGCCAAACAACAATGACAGCTGCAATCAAAAAATAGCCAGGCATTGTGGCAGGCGCCTGTAGTCCCAACTGCTTGGGAGGCGGAGGCAGGAGAATCACTTGAGCCTAGGAGTTTGAGGTTGCTGTGAGCTGTGATGCTATGGCACTCTACCAAGGATGACAAAGTGAGACTCTGTCTCCAAAAATAAATACATACATACATACATACATACATACATACATACATACATACTAATATCAGGTCATGCACAGTGGCACACTCCTATAATCGCAGCACTTTGGAAGGCATAAGGATCATGTGAGCCCAGGAGTTCAAGATTATAGTAGTTGCACCACTGCACTCCAGCCTAAGCAACAGAACAAGACCTTGTCTCTAAAAAAACCACAAACAAAAAACCCACTAATATCATGCAAGGCCAGTTTCAACATAATTTGAACTATTAGTCAATTAGATTAACTCTGTTGGTATTTGATTCTGAAAGTTGTTGCTGGTTCAGGTAATAGCTTTTTATCAGTGGTTAAAAAAACAAATCCTCTGGGCTAGGCGCCCGTGGCTAAATGGGCTAAAGCGCCAGCCACGTACACCTGAGCTGGCGGGTTTGAATCCAGCCCAGGCCCGACAAACAACAATGATGGCTGCAACCAAAAAATGGCCGGGCATTGTGGTGGGGGCCTGTAGTCCCAGCTACTTGGGAGGCACAGGCAAGAGCCCAGGAATTGGAGGCTGAGCCCAGAAATTGGAGGTTGCTATGAGCTGTGATGCCATGGCACTCTATCCAGGGTGACAGTTTGAGGCTCTGTCTCAAAAAAAAAGAGATTATTTACCTGTT
>CAUYON010027415.1:0-18955 GCA_963573935.1 Arctocebus calabarensis
AAGTAAAATCTACTCCTAATAAAGATGCTGTGAATATTGTTGAAATGACAAAAAGGAGAAAACTTCTAAATACGGATCAAAAATGTTTTCATGTAGTAAACGAGAAAATATCACGAATGGTATGTCAATCAGGTTGATAAAAATATCTCAGATTGCATGTGAAGCCCCCACACTGTACCCCATGATTGAACTAATGTACACAGCTATGATTCAATAAAAAAAAATAAAAAATAAAAAAGGATTTAGAATATTTCATAAACTCGGTTAATAAAGTGGTGACAGGGTTTAAGAGGACGGACTTCAAATTTGAAAGAAGTTCTACTGTGGATAAAATGCTATAAAACAGCATTGCATGCCACTGAGAGATCTTTCATAGAAAAAGGAGTTAATACATGTGGCAAACTTCTTTACTGTCTTACAGAAAGACATAATGCCACTGTCACCCCAACCTTCAGCAACCATCCATCCGATCATTCAGCAGCCACCAGCATTGAGGCAATCATTCACCAGCAGAAAGATTACAACTTACTGCCGATTGATATAATTCTTAGCACTTTTTAGCAAAAAAATACTTTTAATTAAGGCTTGTACATCTTTTTCAAACACAATGCTACTGCACACTTGATAGACTGTAGTATAGTGTAAGCACAACTCTTACACGCACTGGGAAGCAAAAAAAATCTGCGAAACTTCCTTTAGTGAAATATTCAGTTTATATTACATTGGCCTGGAACCTGCAATATCTCCAAGGTGTTCCTGTAGTATCTTGAGCATCTATTATCAACAGACCAAGGAATAGACTTAGAACCATCCACGAACACATAATACACTGAATTAATGCAACATATGCCAGGCTCATTAAGAGAATAAGAAATTGCTTATGTCTAGGTTCACAGTTATATAAGATGTATAGCTGTAAATGAGCTGGTTTTGTAGGACACAATCAAAAAGCTACTTCAGTTTTTCTCCCCTTGTCCCTTCAATACCTCCCTATTCTTTCTTTAAACCCTTTAATTAAACCACTTAACCCTCAAAACACATCTTGGTTACAAGGGCAATGTCATTTCAATAATTAAAATTTCCAGTAAAGTCTAATATAATATTGTGACTTCAAGATTAATTCAATATGAACATATCTCTTGGCTGAACTCAGATCTGCCTCTGGCTTAGAAGCCTAAAGAAGGGGAAGACAGTGTATTGTTAAAATCATCATAATAATAAATAAACAAACAAAAATACCTCTGACAATGTATGGAAGGATATTCAAGCTTTATAACAATCTTGTGGTAAGAAAGAAGGCCTTAATTAGGCTAATTCAGCAATTTACTCTTACTGGAACATTTTACAGGAAAAGAGCAAGGAATGAAAATTATTGTGGTTCAGTTCATAATTAACAAGTCATGGAAGCAACCTGAATGCCAATCAACCCATGAATGGATCAATAAACTGTGGTGTATGTATACCATGGAATACTAGTCAGCCATTATAAAAGATGGAGACTTTACATCTTTTGCATTTACCTGAATGGAGCTGAAACACATTCTTCTTAGTAAAATATTGCAAGAATGGGAAAATAAATATCCAATGTACTCAATACTAATATGAAACCAATATATAAACAATTACATGCTCATATGAACAATAAAACACAAATGTAGTCTAGTATGGGAGTGGAGAAAGAGGAGGGGGGAGGATAATTGGCAGAAGGAGAGAGGGCATGAGGCAGGATCTCACCTATTGTGCACATTGAGAGGGTATATGCGATACCCCCTGGATGAGGGGCTCTTTTTACAACAGGAACTTTATCCTGGAAGAGAGACCAATGTAACCTAAAAATTTGGACCCTCATAGTAATTGGAAATAAGAAAGATGATTAAACTATTAGACTAAACCCACATAGAAAAGAATGAATGAGGTTCACTAGATGAATCATATTTAGCTGAGGTAAACTGGTGAATAACTTGTTAGAACAAGTCTTAATCCCATTTCAGATAAGAAAATGGTTTAGAAATTCTATTAGAAATACTAATTTTTACCAGAGGCAATGAGAAATATCATTACACAAAAATATTATGTTCTAGACCAGTTTGTGAATAATTTTTCATTCACAGAAGTGACTCTGCTTTCACTCCCAACACCCTCAATACTCCTGTTATTGACAGAGAGAAAAGACATTAAGGGGAAAAGGCATAGACATGGGGCTGGAGAGTTAGTGATCCGGCCTTGGTGTACTCTGGATGTGAAGGATGTTCTCAACTCACTCTTTCTCCCCACCATGAATCACACCAAAGGGTCTATGTGACAGTCCTCCATAACTTCCACCTGCATGTATAGACCAGACCAACACACTCCAACCAGTGCTTTTGACTCCCCCTAATGACTGGTCCCTCCTGCTCTTCTTTTACTGGGTGACATCACCCACCTTGATAGCCCTTTCAGAGAAATATACAGAAAGAGAAACTTCTCTAAAGACGACAGGAGCATGGCCTACAGACACATGAAGAAATGCTCACCATCCTTAATGATCAGAGAAATGCAAATCAAAACTACTTTGAGATACCATCTTACCCCAGTAAAATTAGCCCACATAACAAAATCCCAAAACCAGAGATGTTGGCGTGGATGTGGAGAAAGGGGAACACTTCTACACTGTTGGTGGGAATGCAAACTAGCACATTCCTTTTGGAAATACATTTGGAGAATACTTAGAGATCTAAAAATAGATCTGCCATTCGATCCTATAATTCCTTTATTGGGTATATATCCTGAAGACTATGCAGCCTTAAAGAAAAAGTATTCTCTCTCATTTTTGAAGAACATTTTTAAGAAACATAGAATTTTTGATACTTTTTTTCTTATGGAAGGTTAAACATTTCATCTTACTGTCTGTCTTCTTATCACCATTTTTCTGATGAGACATGAGCTGTTAATCTTGCTGAGAATTCTTGTACACGAATGTAAGAAGTTCTTTGCCTCACTGCTTTCTTTGTCTTTGACTTTTCCAATTTTTTAATTGGTGTAAAATACACATGTAGTTTACAGTCTTAACCACATTTAATTTACACTGTGCTAAGTGTATAGTTCAGTGGTGTTAAATATAGTCATAATATTGTGCAGCTATCCTCATGGATATAGCTTGGATATAGTTATACAAATATCAAATTTATGTTGAAATTTGATCTTCAGCATGATGGTGCTGGGCGGTGGAACCTAGAAGGTGTTTGGCTGATGAGACTGGTTCCCTCCTGAATAGCTTGGTGATTTGTCTTGTGGCAGTACATTCTTACACTGGTGAGACTGAATTATTTCTCACAAGAATGTATCCATTTCTATGAGGGTGGATTGGTATAAAGCCAGGCTACACTCTTGTGTTTTGCCTCTTTGTATGTGTCCACTCCCAGATTTCACTTCTACTTTGTCAAGACATAGCACAAAAGCCCTAACCAGAAGCTAGGGCCATGCCCTTGAATGTCAAAGCTTGTGTAAATTCAAACAAAATAATCCTTTTTCTTTATAAATTATTCAGCTCCAGGTATTCTGTTTTGGCAACTCTAAATGAACTAATAAAATTGGTACAGAGGAGTGTTTTTTTTTTTTTTAATACAGATATATGAAAATGTGGAAGGTCTTTGGAACTGGGTAACGGGCAGGGGTCAACAGAGGTTGGAGGAGAAGGCTAAGAAAAATCTTTTCTGCACTGAACGGAACATAAGGGGTGATGATGGGGATGGATCAGAAGAAGACCAAAAAATGAAGGAAAGTTCAGAACATCCCAGAGATTTGTTGAATGGTGGTGACCAAAATGTTGATAGAAATTTTGATGTAAAGGCCATTCTTATGATATCTCAGATGGAAATGAAGGGGTATTTATTTGTAAACTGGGCAACAGTTACCCCTGTTGTACAATGGTAAGACCTCAACTGTGTTATGTTGATGCTGTAGGACTTTATGGAAGGCTGGAGGTAAGAGTGATAAACTAGAGTATACCGCAGCGTAAATCTCTAAGTAACTGTAAAGGAATAGTTTAAAGGAGAATTTATAATTAAAAGGGAGGAAGAGTAGCCTGGTCCTGTATTAGAGAACAAAACAGCATTTTTCAGAGGAGGAATCTTAGGATGTGGCCAACCAACCACTTACTACATAGATTAGAATGAATAAAAGGGATCCAGTTGCTAATAGAACAATTGGAAAAAGACTTTGAAGGCTTTTCAGAAATCTTTGAGATTGCTTCTCCTATCAGGTGCCCAGAGATTTAGGAGTACAGAATGGCTTCAGGGGACAGGCCCAAGGTGCTGCTGTCCTGTCCTGCTCAGCAAAACCATAGAAATAGGGCTGCTTGAGGCATTGAGAGTCTACCCTTCACATCAGTGTGCCCAGGATGTGAGACATGGAGTCAAAGGAATTATTCAAAAGCTTGAATATTTAATGTTTTTTTTCTGATGTATTTTGAAAATGTCTGCAAACTGTCATTCTTTTCTTTGTAGTATGACACATTATTATTATTATTATTATTATTATTATTGTAGAGACAGAGTCTTACTTTAATCTCAGTGAAGTGCTGTGGCATCACACAGCTCACAGCAATCTCCAAGTCCTGGGCTTAGGCGATTCTCTCACCTCAGCCTCCCAAGTAGGTGGCACTGCAGGCATCTGCCACAACGCCCGACTATTTTTCTGTTTTGCAGTTCTGCCGAGGCCGGGTTTCAACCCGCCATCTTCAGAATATGGGGCTGGCCCTCTACTCGATGAGCCGCAGGGGCCACCCTGTCATTCTTTTCTTTAGGATAATTTGTCCCTTTTGGAATGGGCATATTTACCAGATGTTTGTCTCATTATTGTGTCTTAAAAGCAAATAATGTGATTTGGATTTACACACTCATAGTTAAAAGGAGCTTGCCTTGAGTCTCAGAGGAGACTATGGACTTGAACTTTTGAGGTAGTGCTGAAACAAATTAAGACTTTTGGAACTATTGGGATAGAATGATTTTATTTTGGATGTGAGAAGGAAATGAGTTTTGGGAAACCAGGGGTAGGATGCCATAGTTTGAATATGATTTTTTACAGAAAAAATTCATGTTAAAATTTGAGCATGAGTAGTGTTGGGAGGAGGGGCATAAGGAAAGATGTTTGGGTCATGGAGATTGTATCCCTCATGAATATCTTGATCCTCTTCTTCAAGTGGTACTTTCTTGCTCTGGTAAGACTATTAATTTCCACACCGTGGATTAGTTCCTAAAAGAGAGGCTCTAATACACGTGCATAGGAGAAAAATTCATTTCAGTTCAAGTTGTGGGAGAACAGAGGAGGGGGAGAAAGGGTCAAGGGGCTTGAGTGCTCCCACTGAACGGGCACAATGTAGGAGTGTACAGCACATCTTTGGGTGCAGGGCATTACTATGAGAGGGACACTACTTAACAAATTCAAATATTGTGATTTGGTTGTAGGTACCCTCACATTAACATGAGATAAAAATTATATATTAAAAATGTATGCAAATGGCCAAAAAAAAAAAAAAAAGGTGTGGATTTTTATAAAGCCAGGACATACCTTGAATTTTGTCTCTTTGCTGAAGTTCACTTTCCCTTTGATCTTTCCTACCACGTAGTGATTCAGAAAAAAGCTCTAGCCAGAACCTGGGTCCATTCTTTTGTACTTTTTGGCCTGAAGGACCATGAGCTAAATAATCTTTTGTTACATATAAATTACTCAGCTTTAGGTATTCTATTACACTAAATGGACTAACATAGCAACTATCCATCTCATTAACACTTTTCATTAATGTTTTTCAAACTCAAACTTTTACCCATTAAGCAATAACTTCTCATTCTCTGCCCACTGGCTCTTGGAAACCACTATTCTACTTTCTGTTTCTATAATACTCTGAATATCTCGTATAAATGGATTTATACAGTATTTGTCTTTTTGGGATTGCCATAGCATATAGTTGAGACATGTTTTCTTAAATCTCATTTTTCAACCAAAAATTGGCAGTTTTTTTCTTTTAGCAGTTTGAAAATGCTGATCCACTGCATCTGACTTCCAAAGTTTTTGATGAGGAAAATGCTGACAATATTTTTTATAGTTCCTTGTAAGTGAAGATTCACTTATTTTTTTCTTGCATTCAAATTTCTCTTTGTCTTTTTAAAATTTGCTTATAATGTGCCTTGGTGTTATCAAATTTGGGGAGTTTTAAGATTTTTTTTTTAATATTCTCTCTGACTCTTCCTCCGTCTTCTGTTGCGACTCACACAATGCGTACGGTGGCCCACTGGATGGGGCATCACAGATTCCTTAGGTTTTATTCACTTTAATCTTTTTCTCAACCACTTCTTAGACTCAACAATTTCCATTGTTTTCTTGAGTCTGAGGTTCTTTCTTTTGCCTGCTCAACTCTGCCTTTGAATTCCTCTAGTTAATCTATCATTTCAGTTATGGTATTTTTTTGTCTCCAGAATTTCTTTGTAATTTCTTTTTAGTTCTATGTTTTTGTTAATATTTCAATTTTTTTCATACATCATTTTCTTCACTTTCATTATAGCTGCTGTTAGCTATTTGAGCATTTTAAAAGAAACTTATTTTAAAGTCTTATCCAGTAGACCTTCTGTCAGGTCTTTGTCAAGAACAGTTTCTGTCAATTTTTTTTTCCTTTGGCTGGGACATACTGTTACAGGAATTTCTTTCTGCAATAGGTCTTTGGTCTCAGAGAGTCAAAGAATAGACCCTGGGATCACAGAGATCAGTGATAAGAAAGAATCTATTACATAGGACAAAATAAAAAGAAGGAAAGGCACAAGAGCCTCTGGCAGCAGGGGAGACCCAAGAAGGAAAACCTGTGGGAGTCTTTAGTCTAGGAACTTTATGCTTTTTTGGTAATTGCACTTGGCCAGGACTTGAAATGTTGATTAGTAACTGGATGAGGAGTAACAAGTGAATGTAATTGCATTAGCTCCAGGAAAAAGCAACAAGAAGTACACTCATCCAGCTGTGGTGTATGTGGCTAGTGCCCTAGCCTCTGAGTTATAGACACCGAGTCACTCCTTGTGTTTTTTGTTTTTGTTTTTGTTTTTGAGATAGAACCTCAAGCTCTCACCCTGGATAGAGTGCGGTAGCATCACAGCTCACAGCAACCTCCAATTCCTGGGCTCAAGCGAGTCTCTTGCCTCTGCCTCCCAAGTAGCTGGGACTACAGGTGCCCACCATAATGCCTGGCCATTTTTTGGTTGCAGCCATCATTGTTGTTTGGAGGGCCGGGGCTGGATTCAAACCCGCCAGCTCAGTTGTATGTGGCTGGTGCCTTAGCTCATTGAGCCACAGGCGCTGAGCCTCCTTGTGGGTTTTTTTGTTGAAAAATAGACATGGGTGGCACCTATGGCTCAAAGGAGTAGAGTGCTGACCTCATATGCCGGAGGTGGCGGGTTCAAACCCAGGCCCAGCCATAAACCACAAAAAAAAAAAAAAAAAAAAATAGACATTTGACTCTAAAAATCAGATTACTCTCTTCTGAGTTAGCTATTTTTTGTTATTGTTTTGTGAAGGGGGTTGCTTTGTTGTAGGTTTTCTCTGTGTCAAGGATCAGCCTGAGGCATAAACTTACAGTCTTTTCAGGTCTTTTTTTGAGCTTGTATCTTTCCCCAGACATTTGTAGGAACTTTCTAATTTTCCCTGTATATGCAATTGATTTGTAATGTCCTAGTCTTTAGTCTTAGCTCCAAAAAGGGGAGAAAATTGAAGCGGGGAAGGGGAAATCAACCTTTGTAATCCTAGAAATCACTTGAGCTGGAATTGGAATGGCTTCAACAATGATGGCCCCCACCTCTTTGCTTGCACCTCTTTGCAGCAACAGAGAAAACACTCCTGATACTTGGAGGAAAGAGTCCTTCTTTCCCATCTTCACTCCCACAAGCTGCTGGCAAGCTGCTCTAAGAACAAGTGCATAGCTGCTTGACACTAGATTGGGATTGCAGAATGGGTAGCTGCTAATGTGAAATTGACTGAAATTAATGGCAATTTATCATCCATGTTTTCCCCCATAATGCTGAAATTCTTCAGTAGACCTCAGAGTTCCAAAATAGTAATATCAGGCAAAGTCTGCCAGTGTGATTGTTGTCTGGCTGGGAAAAGTGATTTCTGGCATTTCCTATTTTGCCATCTTTGCAGAATCCTGTCTTTGGTGCTTGGTGGTTTAATTATAATGTGTCTTAATGAGTATCTTTTAGTTTATTCTGCTTTGAGTTATTAGAGCCTATTATATTTGTAGATTTATATATTTTTTGTCAAATTTGGGACATTTTTTCAAATATTCTGTTTTCTACCTTCTCCTGTCCTTCTGGGATTCCATTTTATTTGTTTTTTGTTTTTTTGTATTTTTTGGTCTCTTGATGATATAACATAGATCCTTAGGGCTTTGTCTACTTTCCTTCATTTTCTCTTCTTTCTAATCATCAGACTACATAATTTTAATTGTTCTATCTTCAAGTTCACTAATTATTTTTTCCACATTCTCAAAATCTGCTATTGAACATCTCTAGTAAATTTTTCATTTTAGTTATTGAATTTTCAGCTTCGGAATTTCTTTCTATTTCCATTTTAGACTACTGTGGTAACATATACATTACATAAAATTTACTATTTTCACCAAAGCATATGATTCACTAACATAAATGCATTCATAATTATGTGCCAGTGTCACCTCTCCTCATTTCCAGAATATAACTTATCATTTCAGAAACACTATACCCATTAAACAATAACTTACCATTCCTCTTTCTCCCCAGGTCCTGCTAATGTCTATTCTACTTTCTTCTTCTATGAATTTTCCTATTCCATGTACCTCCTACACATGGAACCATACCACATGTGCTCTTTATCGTCTGCCTATTCACTTAGCATAATGTTTTCCAGGGTTATCCAGGTTGTAGCATGTATCAGAATTTAATTCCTTTTAAAAAATGGATGAATAATTTTCATCATATGCATATCATATTTCGCTTATCCATTTTTCTTGTGACCAAGATTAGGGTTGATTTCACCTTTGGTTTTGTAAATAATGTTGCTATAGAAATTTGTATACAAGTATCTTGAGTCAATTATTTTGGATATATACTTAGAAAAACAATTATCTGGTGGCACGTGTGGCTCAGTGAGTATGGAGCTGGCCCCATATACCGGGGGTGACAGGTTTGAACCTGGCCCTGGCCAAACTGCAATAAAACGTAGCTGGGAGCCTGTAGTCCCAGCTACTTGGGAGGCTGAGGCAAAAGAATTGCCTAAGCCCAAGAGCCAGAGGTTGCTGTGAGCTGTGATGCCATAGCACTCTACTGAGGGCAACAGAGTAAGATGCTATCTCTTAAAAAAAAAAAAAAAGAAAGAAAAACAATTTATAAAATCATGTAGTAATTATATGTTAATTTTTTTTAGGAAATACCTAACTTTTTGACAGTGGATGTTAACTTTTTTTATAAATCTTGTCTTTGTATAATGTTTACACTTTGTTTATACATTTTTCCCTGAGTTTCTTTAGTTTTTCTATTTTCCATTAGCATTTCATGTATAGTTAGAATAGTTGTTCTATAGTCTTTGTATAATTGGTATGGAATGGCTTCTAGCTATTTATTTTGTATCTCTAAATGGGCCTGATTCTAGGTTCTTTGTGATTTTGGGGTGTTAAAAAACAAACATAAGAGTATTAAGTGATGATTCTGAAACTACATCTTCTCCTTTCCTGGAGGATGGTGTTGGGTTTTTATTGTTGAAGGCTATAGCTGTCCAACTGTTTAGCAAAGCTTACACACTATTTTTTAAAAGACTCTGTTCCTCATTTTCTGTGATCACTTTAGTTTCCAGTCCTGGTGTTCAATTAGAGGGTTTTTTGTTTTTTTGTTTTGTTTTTTCAGATTAATTTGAGGGTACAAATAATTAGGTTACATTATTTTCATTTGTTCAGTTAGAGTTTTGACAGAGATATCCTTCAATATCAAGATTTAAAATGCAAAGTAAGGCAAAAACAAAACAAAGAAGAAAACCAACTAAAACTACATCACTCAGTCGGTGTTGATAGTGTTACCAGAATTTCTTTCTTCAGTTAGGTCCTTGGTCTCAGAGATTCAAAGAATGAAACCATGGACCACAGATTAGTGGTAAGATAGGATTTTATTAGACAGAAAAAATAGGGAGGGAGTAAAAAAGCACCAGAGCTTCTGGCAAAGGGAATACCCAAGGTGGAAGTCTCTTTCACATGGGGCCTTTGTCTAGGGCAGCAGTTCTCAATCTGTAGGTCCCAATCCCTTTGTAACAATGAAAATACAGCGCAGCATTAGGAAGGTTGAGAGCCACTGGTGTAGGAGGTCTATATTACATTTTGGCCAGGAGTTGGAAGGTGGAAAAATAAAGTTTCAAAGTTAATGAGGGTGGTAACAAATAAATGAATGTAATCGCTCTGCTTAGGGCAAGATTATTAGATCTTTGCGGTTTTTGTCTCAAAGAAGGGATTAGGGTGTGTGCTACTTACTCAAGGGGAACCACTCAAAATATTTCAGGCTGCTTTGTTCATGACCTTGCTAGAGCCCTGTGGGTGTGGCCTGGAGAGGGCAGCCTGTTTGTGTCTAAAGATGGGAGTCTGATTTCTGGTTCCTATCCAGCCCTGAGCCGGGGAATCCTGTATCAAATGGATCTATGCCAGAGCTCTCCTTAAATTCTTATTTAAGGTTGTACTGAGCCAAAGGATCAAATCTTAGAGTGAAATCTTAGAGTGCTTCAATTATTTTGAAGGTAAGTCTTCCCCTGGGCATGTGCATGGCATTATATGTTCTTCCACGTAGATTTTAAGCATTCTAAATGCTTTGGCATTTGTTTTTATGTTTATATCATAATCTTTTGCCTCAGGAATCTGCAGGCTGTTATTTAGCTTGCAGTGTTTTAATGCCCACAGCTTTCCAAGTCTGATTTCCCAGTTAGGCAAAATGGAGACATGTGCCTTGTGTTGGTAGTTCATGTATCCCCTGGACAGTTTAGAACAGACCCAATAATTTTGCTGTTCTACTCCCTTGAAAAAGCCCCATACTGTGAATATAGACTCTTCTTTCTTCAAGACTATTGCTGTGCTGAGCAGAGGGCTGGGAAAGGGCAAGAAAAAGCACCACCAATGTTTCCAGTAATTTGCAGTTATCCTTTTCTTGATGCAATGTTTGATTAGTTGCTATAAACCTTTGTTTTCGTGAATTCTGGAAAAGTTGCTTTTGACAATTTTTGCTTACTTGGCAATGCTTCTGTGGGAGGATAAAAGCTTGGAGTTTCCTACTTCATTTTGCTACAGTGAAACTGGGATCTTGTTTGTTTGCCTTACACAAAAGACTTACCATGTGTTCTGATATTGCATCTGATCCAATTTGATTGAATATTCCCAAAGTAAGAAAGAATTTTGTTTGTTTGTTTGTTTTGAGATAGAATTTCACTCAGTCACCCTGGTCAGATTACCATGCATCATACCTCAAGGGAACCTCACACTCTTAGGTTCAAGCTATCCTCTTGCCTCAGCCTCCCAAGGAGCTGGGAGTACAGGTGCCTATCACAATGCCTGGCTAGGTTTTCTTTTTGGTAGAGATGTGGTCTTACACTTGCTCAGGCTGGTCTTGAACTCCTGAGCTCAAGGGATCCATCCACCTCAGGCTCCCAAAGTGCTAGGATTATAGGCATCAGCCCCCACACCTGGCCCAAGAATTTTTAAGAAAAAATTTACCTCCATATTAAATCTTGCTTTAACTCTTCTCTTTCTAACTCAAGGTATACTTTAACATAATGGTTGTGTGCCTTTTCAACTGTGCATTCAATAACCAAATCACTGAAGAGATCAACCTTTGAATTTTATAAACCAAGTTTTTGCAATGGAATTTGAACCTTTACGAATAAAGTCATTATTTTTAGGCAATAATTTGTACTGTTTATATCATAAGAAACTTCTTCATAGGTTCAAAATTATCACAGTTTGGAGGTCAGCACAGCATAAATCTGTCCTGTCACCTGGCTCTTACCAATCTAAGCATGGTTTTCACATTTTTAAATTAGTGAAAAAAATGAAAAGAATAACAAAATGTTGTGATGCATGAAAATTAAGTAAAATTTAAATTTCAGTGTCCATAAATATGATTTTACTGGATGACATTCACATTCATTTGTTCATGTGCTGTCTATAGGTCTATTTATGCTACAACAACATGATGGTGTAGTTTTGACAAATATCATAGTCCCTACAAACCGAAAATGGTTACTATTTAGCTTTTCACATAAAAAATTTTTCTACCTGTTTCAGTACAACATTAAAAGAATCAATAACCAAAGAAGTAATTTCAATACAAATTTAGAAATCTTTCTTTAGCATTAGTCTTTAGTAAGAAGACTAATGCCACTTCTAGAAATTTCAGCTACTACTTATTTGATGAGCTAATATGCACTTTTTGCCAATAAAATCTTTGATACTTTCAGCATATTCACTCCAGCGTCGAGTATTTCTAACCAGTTTAGTTGACAATAAGGACAATCTTTCATCTAACGCATCTTTTCTGAATGGTTCTTCCTGGGACTTACATTTATCAATAACATTAAATATTTCTTTCCAAAAATTTAAGAACTTCAGGGACTAATTCTGAACTTGTTATTTATTCCTCTACATGAGTTGGAGAAAACATGAAACTTCTTCACTATTAAGAAACCTCTTATGTCAGAAGATACATTATTTTGCAGTATTACATCTTTAAATGTATATGAACCAGACTTCCTTAAACTTGCACGGTGAAATCTGCTATGTTGAAAAACACCTGAAAAGTATGTTTCCAGTGATTTGGAAAACATCTATAATGATACTTTCAGCAACACTCTCAACTAATGCACACTGATATAAATTAGCTCTCCTAAAAATAATTCTGAACTAGATCTCTAGCATTTTCTTAGCAACTATCTTTTTAAAAGAAGTTTACATCCACAGATTACACAATTTCATGTGATATTTGAGATTAATTTTAAGAGATTATTATAAACCATCAATTGAATAATTTCATTACTATTTTTAAGTCACCAATTGACTAAATAATCACTTCTTTTCCTTTAGAGCTCCCTGTCATGACTGCACAGATAAATTCATTAAAGGGAATTCATTTCTGTAAAAAATGTTTTTGTCAGATGTTTCTGCCTTAGCATTGGCTATTGGTAAGAAAATTTTACATAAAAGATCCAGTCTCTAAAAATTCGTAAGTCAGGTTTTGGATGATGATATTTGACATTCTCTCCTGGCTACTTGGTCCATCTCTTAGATTGTTTTATGAACATCCTTGGATGTCAGAGGCAAACATGCTGAAGTTAGAACAATATGAAAATAAGCACGTTAAGATGATATTGAAAAATTTATTTTATTGCTGAACTGTTAGTTGCCTTGTTAAATTTTCTCCATTATTTTTGATGTTTTCACTTGATATCTATAGTCGTGTAAAATATGTATATAAAGGATTCAAGAACTTTATTGAACAATGATTTTTTGATTGGTGATACTTTGCCATAAAAGTACCTTATTTGAAAAGTTTCTTTTTTTAGTGAAAAGGGCCTTATCATATTATATTCATAGTTATTATTTATTTTATAGTTGTATCTTTTGCTTGAAAGGCATTTTACAAACTCATGAAACTTTATCTGTAGGTGGGAAATGCTGATTTTCTTCATCAGATACAAGTATTTGAGCATTTAAATATGCAGTTGACTGTGAACCAGTCTGTTTCATAGCTTAATTTTCTTTTCAATTTGATGACAGTCTAAAGTAAAAGCATCCTCTAAAAACTGAACAAAAAAATCCATGTACATTTTATAGTCGGTGCTGTGAGTTATCTGGTTTGCTACTTACACTTTTAGTCACATAGTCTCATGGCATACAGGTAATAATAATTATTAACATTTATACTAAAATTCTTACTAAAAACATTTATTAAACCCTTCTTTTCCCAGGTGCCTTTTATAATTTCCTTTGCTCTCCTGTTCAGTAGTGTAAGAATCATTTTATAGGACACTATGTTATGCTTTAAAAACCATTTTATTTATAAGAGAAGTAGCATACTTAAATCTGGTACAGAAACTTCAGTGTTCATCCTGGCGAGGTTGTGAAGAAGATTTAGAAATGGTAGGGTTAGATCTAGAAAACACCTTTGACAGAGCTGAAGATACCTTTGCTAGCATTTTAGATCCTTGTTTGGAGATACTGGGCTTAGGAGTTTCTGTGGACAAAGCAAAAAATAATATGGATTTTTATTAGACATTTTCGCTGAGGCAGTAACGCTATATAGCACTGCTGATTTAAAATTCAAAATTTGAGATTTATAAAATAAGTCATAGGATTTAGAAATCATTCATAATTATATGTTTTATTTGATTATTCCAACATGCCTATGAAATAGGAAGAGTGATATTTGCATTTTTGGACACTGAAGTTGGCAAGGTCAAATACCTTGTTTATTGACATAAGAATAAAAAGTGACCAATCTGGAAATGGGTCCAGACTTTCTGACTCTCTTAGTATCATTATGTCCACTGTACTATAAAACCTCTCTGGTCAGGTGTGCAAAGTGCAAAGTCTACCTCTCTTTTTCCAGCTGAAAACTCTCTGAATATGTCTAATGAGCTAAATAATAAAAGTAACTTTCAATTCTATATAGTGAGGATGACTATTTCAGAATGCACAAGGGAAATTAAGAGTATATTTAAAACACCATAACTTCTCATCTATTTTGAATAAATTTTCCATTGACTAATCCCAAGTAATTATTTTTGTCACATGAGATATTACTGCAGAGATAATAAAAGAGTTTCTATTAAGATTTTTTTGCCCCTTTCATTCAGCACTTGAGGCTTTTAGAGAACATCATTATCTCAGTATCACAAAATAATCATTTTACATAAAAAGACAGAAATAATTATTTACATACTTTTCTGATACTTCATGATAGGTTGTGATGGGATATGAAAACATACAGAGTACTAAAACCCCTATTTTCTTACTCACACTACATGACATTTAAAAGTCTGGAATTTTCACATAAAGCTTTCATATCCAGCTTCTCTTGAAAAATTAGAAGACTTGGTAGCAATGTATCATGCCAGTGATTAGAGCTGAGTAGTACTTCCCACCTTCAGAAGGCATCTGCCACTTCTAGTGTCCACAGGGACCTTCTCAATCAGCAGTTCTTGTTTATTGTGCCTACCTTGCTTCTATAACCTTTTGAGTGTGTGAGGTATGATGATGTTGAATTAACTTAGGTTATGAAATCAGATAGATTCGTGTTTGAATCACAGCTCTGCACCTTACTAGTTGTGGGATAACCTTGGATAACTTACTACCATTTTTCTCCTTAATACTTTTCACTTTTCTCTCTAACAAAATATAGATAGATGGTGCCAAATAAATGTTAGTTAACTGTCTTTTTTACCCTTGGTGTGAAGTTAAATCAGGAAAGCTGCATAAAACACAGAAAATTACCATTTATATAAATATTAATAATAAGAATATTATTTGAATCCCACATCGATAATATGCAAGGGAAGCGTCACTCATTCCAGGAGGCTAATAAACATTCTAAGTATAAGTTGATGCAATTGAGAGTTTTATTACACTAATTGTTAAAAGGATAGTATATAACGTACCTGAAAAAGCTTCCTTTGAGGAAGATCCACTGCCAAGAACATCCTTGGATCCTTCAAAGATGGTGATAAACTGCCAAGGCAAATTAAAATACTTAGTCTTTAATTGGACAGTAAATGCTAGATATACAAAGGAATCCTCGAGGGATGAAGGAAGCACAACCATAATAACATCTTACATTAAAAAAATGTGTGCTCTGGAGTCTCAAAAATTGTCTTGTCACACGTAGGCTCATAATTTTTGCTTGATGTGTACGTGATAATCAAGGGTTCGGCCATGTTAACAAAAAATGTTGGCCTTACTGGCTCTTTCCCCCATTGACTAAATCAGGATAAGTCACAAACCCTCTTCTGAGAGTAGATATAAAGGTAAGGGGAGAAGGAAAAAGTATGTTAACTTCATAACCCCTAATTTCCTTTTACGGAAATCTTAGCCACTTTTGGGTCTGGAATAATAAAGCAATTGTGTGTACCTGCAAGTGGCTGCAAACATGGCTCAAATATTGGCTTTACTCTACAGTGTAGACTTTTATCACTTCCTTGAATGTAGCAACAGCAATTGTACCAGAAAGTCATGAAATAGCCTGAGACAAGTGGTTGGGCTTGTCTATTCTAATATGTCATCAAGCAAGTGAAAAAAATCAGTGAGGTGATGCCTATATACACATAAGGTAAGAGAACTGTGTTGTGTGTAGATCATGTTAAAGATGGACAGACACTATTATTAGAGTTTAACCATAGCTCTTCTAAGATGACTTGAGGTGGCTTATGAATTAAGCTGTTACAAACAAGCTACCTGAAAAAATAAAGTATAATAAAACGCAAGCAATCTAAAATACTGGTTCTCAACCTTGACTTAGACAATTGAGGCCTCTGTGAAAACGTATTTTTTTCAAGTATGAATCCCTGGGGCCCATAACACGGTTGGAGCAGGTAATTTTTTTCTTAATGATCAATAAAATGATGGTATGGGAGAATTAGAAATAAGAATCCCAGATCTATAAGCAGAGCACAGATTCTACCATGCATCTAGGATGGGTAGCTATGTAGTTAGCCATCCCTTTCTGTGAGTTTAGCATCCATGGATTCAACCAGCCAAAGATGAAAAATATTTTGTTAAAAAAGCAGATGATTTCATGGTCACAGAACACGTACAATTTTTTTCTTGTTATTATTTCCTGAGCAATGCAGTATAACAATTCTTTACATAGCATTTATGTTGTATTATGTATAAGTAATCTAGAGATGATTTAAATTATACGGGAAGGGAAAAACCTACTAACTGGTACTATGATAGTATTTGGGTAATGGGCATACCTTTTGGATGTGATCAAGCATTACTTAAGTGATCCATGTAGCCTAAAATATCCGTGTCCCAATAAGATTTTGAAATTAACAAAAAGTATATGGGAGGATGTGAGTAGGTTTATGTAAATGCAACATTAAATAAGGGACTTAAGTATTCATGAATTTTTATATCTGTGGGGATTTATGGAATCAATACTCCACAGGTAACGGGATGACTGAACTTAAACCCTGCTGAGAACATGCATCTTTTTGTTAGATTTAAGAGCCTTTAAGAGTTTTTACTTCACAAAATATTGTTATAATCAAGGCTTTAAAATTTTTATATGAAAATTTCAAAATCTTGGCTACATTGGAGTTGACATCTCCTGAACTTTTCCTTAAAAGTGTAGATATTGCGTTTGTTCTTTGTATGTTGCGTAAATTGGATTGTATCATGGGCATTTGAGACAAATTATAAGATTCTCAGTCCCATTAGAATCTTCTGGAGAAGGCTGGTATTTTTGTTTAAGTAGGCAATCAGCTCACTTACGTTCATATGGGATATCCTACCCTGTCTTCCATGGATATGGTTCTAATGTAACTTAAGTTTTCAAAGTCTTTGTAGTGTTGAGCATCCTTGTGTGTGCACTACTGTTAAAACTACAGTTAAATTTCTCAAGGCCTTTTGTCTCTGTAACATCAGATCAGGTTCCACCCAAGTACAATATAGCTCAAAGGAGACTTTACACACAGATTTAGAAATCTCCTTTTTGAGATTCCTACTCTCTGTGACTTTTCAGCGTCTCTGGCTCGCAGAAATCCCCTTGTCTAGCTCTGTGGTTAGAAGGCCACGGCTCTTGCCTCCTTGTGTGTGCTGTCTCAAACTTCTCATGACTATAGCCACCTCCAGGGTAAAGTGATAAGAGAAAGCAGAGAAAAATATAGCAGGTCCGATCAAAACTCTTAAGGCTACTGACGACCCCTTTCATATTTTCTCTAGTCAGACAGAATTTTCTTTTAGAGTTTTAGGTGGTGCCACAGCAGCCTCTGCTCTCACTGCCATGTAGTTTGTGACTAAAAGTTGACATGAGGCAGGGCCAGCAAGGGGAGAAATGGTGGGAAATAAAGTGGAGAGTTCCCCTACCATATCCCACATGAACCTCCTCTCCAACAAAGGTCAGAAAGCAATGATTTTTTTTTTTTTGCTCTTTATTCTACTCACTCCATGTCTGCAATTCCAGGATATAAGCTACCCTGAGTCTAAGCCAGGAAATAGTCAAAGAAAAAATATCCAGGAAACTCACAATATTACTGGTTGTTCTTTTTATGTTTTGGTATTCTTGTCCAAATCCCTGCTATTATTTATTTTTTAGAATCCTTCAAAGCTTTCCAAAGTTTTAGTTGTAATCAGTGAGAAAGATAGGGTGGAACATGCTTACTCTAACTCACCTGATAATGAGGTATGACATAACCACTTAGTTTTATCATGGAAAATGTAGCAAATGAGAAAAATGGCAAAGAACGGAAAGAATTCACATTAGTCAGAAAATCCACTAGACATAAAAAGTATCACTAGGTTTCTAAATTAGGACCTCAGTGTCTCCCATTTTTTGTTGTTGTGATTTTGCTTTTTGGAAAATGTGGTTTAAGTGAGTATGAGGGTGTTAAATGGGTATTTTATATTCTTAAATGAGAATTAAGTGGAAAGGGAGACTAATCCATGATCTTTGGAAATCTGACAAAAGTTATCTTAAGCATGAGTTACAGGATTTTAAGAATGGGTTCTAAATGTTGTGCTATATGGAGATACTGAGAAGTGACTGGATAATCAATGGATAATTAGATGACTGGGTAATTGTGTATGTAGAGGTGGGAAGTCCTGCTTGAATGTTGATTAATTGAACTGAGAAAAAAATAATGTGTTAAAAAGGACAAAAGGTAACTAGGCATTGTGGTGGGCTCCTGTTGTCCCAGCTACTTGGGAGGCAGAGGCAAGAGA
>CAUYON010027416.1:0-10599 GCA_963573935.1 Arctocebus calabarensis
TACCACTTAGAAAAAGTGAAGGCCAATCTAATGAAAGGATGTGGAAAAAAGGAGCTGACTTGATTTGTGAAGACAAGGCCAAAAACTGCAGAAGGAGAGAGGAGAACTGAGCCACTGGCACTTTTTTTTTTTTTTGAGACAGAGCCTCAAGCTGTCGCCCTGGGTAGAGTGTCGTGGCATTACAGCTCACAGCAACCTCCAATTCCTGGGCTCAAGCAAGTCTCCTGCCTCTGCCTCCCAAGTAGCTAGGACTACAGGCGCCCACCACAACACCCGGCTATTTTTGTTTGGGTTGCAGCCATCATTGTTGTTTGGCAGGCCCAGGCTGGATTCGAACCTGCCAGCTCAGGTTTACATGGCTGGCGCCTTAGCCCGCTGAGCCACAGGCGCCGAGCCGCCACTGGCACTTTTAAGACAGAATATGACCGCCTTGATCCAAGAGGCCCCTGTCTTATAGGTAGAGAAATATAGGCTTTAGATGTCACAGCTTTACTTTAGACATGCTATAGCCCAGGAATGTAAGTTAAAGTAGCCTTTCAAGGGAGATATTTAAATAAGGATGAAGAGGCCTGAAATATTTCTACTTTCTAACCTGCTGGCTTTCTTGCAGGCATCCCAGTATTGCTGCTCATACCACTGCCACTGCCCACGTGGGAAACTGGCTGTATCCTCTTGGCACGTGGTTTCCACATAGCCCTGCTTCTCCAATGCTTGTCCTTCAAGTCATGGTCTAGGACGGCCCACTTCAGAATAAGAAGTGTCCTCGAACACTTACTATATACTAGGCATTTTAGATATGTTGTTTCTTAATCCTCATAACCCAATAAATATGATCTAAGTCATTACTCCACTTGACTAAGGGGTAAGCCTCAAAGAGCTATCTTAACATATTCAAGTCTGATAGCCACTGGGCTGCGGAATCCAAATGCAAAGTAATGCTGGTTTGAGGTTCAGCAGGACCAGGGCAGCATGAGGCATTAAGTGCTGGAAAGTAACATCTTGTCAAGTCAAGCCACAGTTCAAATGCCGACATAGGAACCCAGCACGAATGGCAAGTCCTAAAGTCAGGGTGGACTGAGACTATGAGGCCTGGAGTTCAACCCTGGATGTGATGAGAGAAGAGTGAAACTGACTGGTCAGGATGGTGGATCTACCAATATGGGCATTTTTCACAGTCCAGTTCCAATCTGTGATGGAGTTTCAGCTGTTAGTGAAGACCAAGGTTGTAGGAAGAAGGATGTACAAACCCTGGAGTTAATTGCCTGGGTTAGAGTCCCTGATTTATTATGGATTAATTGTGTGAACTTGGGTAAGTTCTTTGTCCTTAGTTCCCTTGTCTGAAAAAATCAAGGCTAATATCTGAGAGTCACTGAGAGGATTAAGTGACTTAACACACATGCATGTAAACCATACAGAACTGAGCACAGCACAAATTTGGTAGTCTTTATTGCTTGCTCTTAAGCATCATCCTTTCAGTCAAATACACGTGGATCCAAGTCTTTCACATACACACACACAAGGAATTTTTTTTTTGAGACAGTCTCATTATGTCACTTTTGGTAGAGTGCTGTGGGGTCACAGCTCACAGCAACCTCAAACTCTTGGGCTTAAGCAATTCTCTTGCTTCAGCCTCCCAAGTAGCTGGAACTATAGACGTCTGCCACAATGCCCAGCTATTTTTTGGTTGCAATTATCATTGTTGTTTAGCAGGCCCGGGCCAGGCTTGACCCTGCCAGCTTTGGTGTATGTGGCTGGTGCCCTACTCACTGAGCTATGGGCACTGAGCCACACACAGGAAATTGAGAGAGAGGATGTAGTCTGAGGCTCATCAAGTCACCAAGAGACTGAATTCCCTGCAAGTGTCCTGAGCACCAGGTATAGACACAACAGACTATTTTAAGGTCCCATTCTCCAAATGCCCTTCCAGTCATACTTTCATGGTTCAAGGATGTGGTGGGAGTCATCCACAGGTGAGAGGCCTTTAGAACTCTCCACTAAGTAGGTCGGACATTGACAGATTCTCTAAAGAATAGACCAGTCATCTTGACTTTGATTCAAGACTAAATTATAGAATGCCATTATCAAATTACCATCAGAAGGGAGATAAGTGCAAACTAAGGGCCACCTCAGATTCATGATCACTCATTCACTACAGACGAACCTAATTTATTTCTTTGGCTCCCTATCCCCTAAATTTAGGTAAAGAAATATGATAACTAACTTTAAATATTTGAAACCCTATTATGTGCAGGGGTAATGATTATATTCATTCTGCATGATCTAAGATCTGAGGAATCAAAGCAATTGAAAAATAGATGTTAATTTGGTGATTAATAATAATAATAATAATAATGATAAAACCATTCTAACAGTTTAAACCAGACGTTGCAAAGTGTCTGTCAATGGATCAGATTTAGTCCTTGTGCACTCTTTTGTCTGGTTTGCTGCACACCTGAACTTTCACAGTTTGTGCAATTGTGCATAGCCATTAGTCCTTGTGCACTCTTTTGTCTGGTTTGCTGCACACCTGAACTTTCACAGTTTGTGCAATTGTGCACAGCCACTCATTAAAATCCAAATCTCTCTCTTTTCTCAAGAAATCTGAGCGTGCACAAAACAGCCTGGTTCCTGATAGCAACATGGTAGCCCTATCCCTCCTGTGGATAGATCTGTGCATTCCAGTCACCTGGAATGTCACTAGGTCATACCACCTGTCAGGAAGACATTTGAGTCAAGGTCTCAGATAATCTTCTTAATAGATATAACAAAATATTCTTTTCTACCATTAAGATTCTTTCATTCTCTGCTTCTCTGAATCTCAGTATCATTCAACAATCTCCATTTTTTATTGTTATTTATGAAGTTAACAGGCTCGGTTGTTCTTTTCAACAAGAATCTAGCACCATTCTCTGCTTTAAACATATGTCCTAGTTGGCAGCTCTTTGGCCAGCAGCTGTGATGCTTCTCTCTCAAATTTCAAAGCACTTTAAGAATAAAGGCAGGAAATGCAAAAGCTTCAAGAAGAATTTTTCGATGCACTTCTGTGACTGATAAATGCACATTGAAGCATAAATTACTGTAATAGCCATCTATTTTTAAGTGATTTCCATTATATTACTTCAAAATATGCACCAATATATTGAATTTCCTAATATTCAACTATACCAAACTTCTCATTGCACTCTGCAGAATTCATTTATTTATATTTCTGAGAAAATAAAGATGAGGAAAGGAACACAGACTCATTAATATGTTGGGGCAGACCATGCTATTATCATAAATAAGAAAAAAATAGAATTTCACAGTAGCATTGTTCAAAATAAAATGATGATTAAAGAACCAAACCTAAAAAAAAAACTAAACCAAAAGCAAACAAACAAAAATAAAAAACCGAGGGAGGGTTTGAGGGTATTAGGTAAAGAAAATAAAGCTGTTTTTTCAAAAGCTAAAATTGTTGGCTAGAACTTGGGTGTAGCATGTGGGAGGTGATGTTTCTAAGTATAACGTAAATTAATCCTCTAGGTCATTAGGTATCATGCAGGCTCACTGCCCTTGAAACACGGAAACAAGAAAATCCTCAGGAAATTTCTCAGAAGAAATGTGACATTAGTTAGCTTTTGTAAATATGTCTGCTAAATATTGTTAAGGAAAACATTCATTTCTGTGACTAATATATAATAAGAAAATAAGCAATTAACTTGATAGTAAGCAAGCTACCTGTCTTAAAAAGTGAAAAATATAATTCTAAAAGGTTTTCTTGTTTAAAAATGTCCAGAAACACCTATTTCTTTTATTTCTATTATTTAGAAAATGGATCAAAATTCTCATGAAAAATTTTGGTAAACACACATGTTGAGGGATTTACAGGATTCTCTGATTAAAAAAAAGAATATACTGCTTAAAGACTTTTAACCGTCTGATCCTGAAATATTTCCAGCTCCATTTTAAACAATTCTGCAAAAATGTCTGATTCAAATGTTTTTGGTTCTATAAGGCATTGCTGATATGATTACCCCACTGTGAGTTGGAATTATTCTGAACAAAATAGAAGAAAATTCAAAAATGTAAGAACCTGGACCCTCACTTCTACTTTCTTCCTAATAAAAATCTGAGGGCTATTGGCTGAGACCATAAAGAATTGTCTGTGGAAGGTGCCTGGGCAAAAAAAGGCAGAGTCCTGAGTTTGGACAATTGAACTAAAATTCGCAAAACACAGAAATGCATAAAAGCATTACAGTCAGAAATCTAGTCTGTGGATTATAGCGGACTAATATGGTGCTAGGAAAAGTGTATCTGTGAAATCATACGGACCTGAGTTTAAGTTCTAATTCAAGAATTAACAAAATAATCTGTTTTTAGGTAGAAAAAAAAAGAACCTGCATGGCAGTAAGAGACAGAACCTCTGGCTTGACAACAGTTTGCATGAAAAAATACTTGTCAGTCTTTTCTGTTTTGCACTCTACATACTGAGGGAAACATTGGCAACCTCTAGAGAAAAGGATATTTAATTTGAGGAAGAACCATCTTTGACTATTTGAGGACTTTCTCATGAAAGATAAGATCACTCAACATGTTTCCTGAGGATGGCAGATTTTGTGACTGGACACATGGGTGAGATGAACAGGGTACTCTGTAGCAATCAGAGTAACACTTTATAACACTTGACAAAGAAGAAGCCTCCTTCTCCCTGGAAAGAAAGACTGGCTGACCACCCAGCAACGATGCTGTGGTCGGGATTATCGTGGTGGGCATTGCAGGTCTCCCTTTGACTTTTGAGGGCCTCTCAAATGCTGAGTCAATGGACTTTGTAATTTTTTTAAATTCTTTTCTCTTTTGGGGGGGAAGGTGAATTGTTATTCCTTAGTGGATAATTCCATTTAGGTCATTTTTTTCCTATTGACATCCTATCTAATCTATTTTACTAGTGAGAAGTTATTCTCCTTAAAGACAGGTGTTTGTGGTGCATCTTAGAAGGGTACAGGTGAAACTTACTAAATGCAGAATACAAATGTCTTCATACAATAACTACATACAAATGTACAAGTACATTTGTACTTCATACAAATAAGAAAATGCCATGAAGGGTATGTTAAACAATTTGATGAAAAGATTTCAGATTGTATATGAAACCAGCACATTGTACCCCTTGATTGCACTAATGTACGCAGCTATGATTTAATAAAGAAAAAAAAAATAAATAAATTAGGAAAAAAAACAGGTGTTTGTATCAGTCTAAAATTATATTGCATCATTCAATTTCCATAACTATCTGACAAACTGGGGGGAAAAGATTCATTTATGCAAAGGAAAATTAATTTTAGAAAAATAATTATCAAATTCTTGTGATTTCAAACAAAAATAAATGAAATTACACTTTTTTAAATTGATAGAATAATAACAGCTGAAGTACACAGACCAAGTATATTCCTTACAGGGGCTGAACGCTGCATTAGAAGTTTTATCTGTGCCACTTAATCACTCAATAATCCTACAGGGTAGAAATTACTATCCCCATTTCATACATGAGGAAATTGAGGTTCAGCTCAGTTAAATAACTTGCTAGAGACCAAGTCGCTTGGAGAACTGGCCTTGAAAGTACATTCTGATTCTGAAGTCTGTGCTTTTTAGGTTGTACAAATTTACTCCACTTCATAGAAGCAAAATGGCATTTGGAACAGAAGCTGTGTTTTTTAAATATCCAAGAAAATAACAGGACATTAAGTGAAAAGCTATAAGGTTTATAACACACAGCTTCCAGATTAAAAGATAAAGCATTTTAAAGTTACATGTGTGAAGATGTTACAAGATAGGTGCAGGGATCAAACCTATGGTGCATCTTAGAAGGGTACAGGTGAAACTTACTAAATGCAGACTATAAATGTCTTAACACAATAACTAAAGAAATACCATGAAGGCTATGTTAACTAGTTTCATGAAAATATGTCAGATTGTATATGAAACCAGCACATTGTACCCTATGATTGCATTAATGTACACAGCTTTGATTTAATAAAAAAAAAAAAAAGACACGTGCAAAAACTTAGCCTCAAAGAACTGAATGGCATAGTACTAGGCATCACCAAATCCCAGAATTAGAGACCCTTTCAAACAACTGAAATTATTTAGTTGCTAATCAATTGCTAACACAGAATTTTTAAAAGTTGTTTAGTGCTTCTTTAACTTCAAAGACCTTTTATCCAAACAGGTATATCAGAGCACTTCACACGATATTGGCACCTTAACAGTACCACGAAAGGCAAAACTGAATGAATGAATGAGTAAAATTGTATAAAACCATTTAAATGATGGCATCAGAAAAACATGTATTAAAACATGTTTACCTGTATGGAACATGCCATGGGTAAAGGATCTCTCATTTACCAATTTATAGGGCTTCGTGGTTGATAATTGTTCTTTATCAAGCATTTTCTCTGTACCAGGTGCTCTGCTAAACACATCACATGAATTTTCTTAGTTTGAAGATTAAGAGCACAAACCCTGGAAACAGACAGTGTGAACCTAATTCAGCCTTCACTAGCAGTGTCAATTTGGGTGAGATAGTTAACTTTTCCATGCTCAGTTTCCTTCCTTCCTTCCTTCCTTCCTTCCTTCCTTCCTTCCTTCCTTCCTTCCTTCCTTCCTTCCTCCCTCCCTCCCTCCCTCCCTCCCTCCCTCCCTACCTCCCTCCTTCCCTCCCTTCCTTCCTTCCTTCTTTCTTTTTTTTTGAGACACAGCCTCAGGCTGTTGCCCTAGGTAGAGTGCGGTGGTGTCACAGCTCACAGCAACCTCCAACTCCTGGGCTTAAGTGATTCCCTTGCCGCAGCCTCCCAAGGAGCTGGGACCATAGGTGCCCACCACAATGCCTGGCTAATTTTTGGTTGTAGTTGTCATTGTTGTTTGGTGGGCCTGGGCTGGATTTGAACCCACCAGCTCTGGTGCGTTAGCCACTTGAGCTACAGGTGCTGAGCCCATGCTTAGTTTTCTGACCATAAAATAGAGTAAAGATAATTCCTTTCTCACAGTGTACAAAAAGCTTAGATCAATGCCTAGCACAGAGAATGTAAAAACAAAAGTGTTAACTGCTTTCATTCAGACCTAGAACCTGACTGCCTGAGTTCTAATCCCACCTGCACCACTAGTTATATGATCATGAGTAAGTAACTTTTTCTCTCTGACACACTGCTCTGACATCTGCAAATAAGGACAAAAATAACACACTTTGCAACTATTAATCAATTAAATAAATTGATACATAAATGCTTAGAATATATAAAAACACTCCATAAAGGGTAGCGCCTGAGGCTCAAAGGAGTAGGGCACTGTCCCCATACACCAGAGGTGGCGGGTTCAAACCTGGCCCTGGTCAAAAACTGCCAAAAAAAAAAAAAAAAAAAAAACTCCATAAATATTGATTATTTTCCATTATTATCATCCTTATTTTATATGAGGACAGTGAGACTTAGCAAAAGTAAGTATCTCAAACTCACAAACCATAGTGCATATGCTCCAAGACTCACACCCAGACAGACCTACACCCAATACATTTTAGGTAGCCTCCAAAAAAAGGTCAATATTTTATTTATTTATTTATTTTATTTATTTATTTTTTTTGAGACAGAGCCTCAAGCTGTTGGCCTGGGTAGAGTGCTGTGGCATCACAGCTCACAGCAACCTCCAATTCCTGGGCTCAAGAGAGTCTCCTGCCTCCTCCTCCCAAGTAGCTGGGACTACAGGCGCCCACCACAACGCCTGGCCATTTTTTTTTTTTTTTTGGTTGCAGCCGTCATTGTTGTTTGGCGGGCCCAGGCTGGATTCGAACCCGCCAGCTCAGGTGTACGTGGCTGGCGCCTTAGCCCGTTGAGCCACAGGCACCGAGCCAAAAGGTCAATATTTTAAAGAAATTCTACCTAGCAATAATATTTTAGATTATACCATAAATATTCTGGGTATATCATTGGATGAGAACTGTATGTGTTGGATTCCAAGTAGTAGTCTTCCTAACCAACCTACAAAATGGGGATACCTAATTCTTGAGGCCAACATCATAAAATGCTCAGGATACTTTGATTTTCTAAAGAAACACTACAGCATTTGGCATGCATGCTCTCAGAGAATTTTAAATACTGTCCATAAAATTCATGTGCAATTTAACCCAGACAACTGCCTCTTTTTCTTCCTTACTACTTGTGTCCAAATCCCAACTACTTTTAAATCATATTCTCCATATCTGATTTTCTTCTCTCTTGCCCTGAAAGACCATGTACTTACACAGTGCCAAACACTGTGCACTAGAAAAAGTAAGGCTTTTACAGTTATACAAACATTGGAAAATTAACATAACAGAGAATATTAGTTTGCAAATGTTAAAGCAGTTTTCTTAACTTCACCCTTGCAAGTCCTTGCAGCTTTTCTTCACCAATAAGAGCCCTGAGGTTTATTGTTCTAGAGAAGGAAAGAGCCTGGGACAAAGAAGTTATTGATCAGCTTTGATTCTCAGGGCTGACTTTATGACCTCTTTAGGAAGACAGTGGACTTGAAGTCCAGGATATCAGGAGGGGGGAAAGAGAGAGACAGAGAGGGAGGTTTAAATTACAAAACCCCTCTTCAAGCACATGAAAAGGCAGGGCCAGGACAGATTCACAGAACTCATGATATGACAGAAAGGTGATGGAAATCCCACCCTGCTAGCCTGAGTGAAGACAGGTTTTCCTAGGTCAGAGGCAAAGTTCTCCCAGAAGTGCTTTAGATTTAAGGGGATGCCTACTCCACATGGGAGAAGAGGTGGTAGCAATAAAGCAGAAGTTGTAGCACAAAACTGTATTCAGGCAGAAGTAGGAACTTAGTTGTGTTCAATGTTAGATGTTCCCACCTAACCCCAAGATGACACATAGAAGTCAACTTATAGTATGACTTGAGTCACTAGAAATCCTAGTGAGGTGGTATCAGGGTAGTGAGTGGAAAGTTCTAAGGCCTGCATGGATGTCACAGACATCTTTAGGCCACCAATAACCAAAGAGAAGTATTTGGCCCTGTTCCTGGATTTACAGAGAACAACCTCAGCCTCTAAGGCTAATGACTGTCATACAAGAGGTATTTCTATAGGGACCAAGGGCCAGTAAACAACCATGAAAGTAAATCTGAGGGAGTGTCACTGAGGGATCCTCTCTCTAATACATCTAGACACTATGTTGGAAGGAAGCAAGTTCAGAAAAAGAAAACCAAAATTACTGAGATTTAGACCAAGAAATAAGATTGTATAAAAACCTAGTCTATTGGATTAGACTAAAATTATTAAATTAGAATAAACTGTTCCATTCTCATGTTTAGCAATAATAAAAAAAAACTTAAACAAAAGTCACACTTGAGTTTTACATTTGTGTACGGTATATGTAGATTCATACCCTTCTTTATACCAACAGATTTTATTTACAACAGTTAATAATTTCCAGAAATTTTATTAGTACAAAAGTCAACTATTAAGAAAGAATTAACATCAAAGACACAAGAAGTAGCTTATATTGTACTAAATACAAGTGCTAAAGAGACTGAAACTGGGAAGTAATGTTAATAAATATACATAAATGTAAGTTCTGTGCCAGTCACTGTGCTAAGTACCATACATGCGTTATCCCAATCAAACCTCTTATAGAAGGCATTACTACTAGGTCATTTTTATAAATGGAGAAACCAAGGTTTTTGAAATGAAGTACTATCACCAAGGTCAGAAGATATGAGATTAGAACCTCAGGCCACATTACTCAAGAGTCTAAGCTCCTGACTGCTACACGTCCTCCTTAGAATATGAGAATGGAGCTGCCTGTCCATTGCGTTGGTGTTAGGACTACTGCCTGAAAGAGATTTCACAATAGCCTTACAATATGCATAAAGGAATTCATAGAGTTTCTCAAGTTGGAAAACAAAAATGAAAAGGAAAGCAGAAGGGATGTGTGACTCATCACAAGAAACACGTTTCACCAAGAATAAAGAGGCCGTTTCTTTAAAAATAGATAAATACATAAATAAATCAAGCAAAGACCATTTATCAGATTAAAGAAAATCCATTGTGAATAATTATTCTAAAATTAAATTTTCATAACAAATGAAAGCCAGAAAAAAAAGAAAGAAGGAAGGGAGGGAGAGAAGGAGGGAAGAAAAAAGAAAGGAGGGAAAAAGCAAAGAAGTTAGCTAGTGAGAACTGTGGTCACATAATAAGTCCACTTAACTTGGTAGCAATGTTGACTATTGTTATAGACTGATTTGAGAGCAGAATTCTATCTGACAGAGGAAATGAATGTTGACTTAAATGAACTCTATGGAGTTAGCTCTATAGAAAACTATAAAATTGACTGCCTGAAGCATATGTACAAGGAATAGATTTTAAATTAAGTATAAAAACATTTTAATTAAAATGTGTTGCTATTTATCACTCTAAATTTTTTTTTATAATTTTATTAAATCATAATTGTGTACATTAGTGCAATCATGGGGCACAATGTGCTGACTTCATATACAATCTGAAATATTTTGGTCGAACTGTTAAACATAGCCTTCATGGCATATTCTTAATCACTATATGAAGACATTGATATTCTACATTTA
>CAUYON010027418.1:0-29024 GCA_963573935.1 Arctocebus calabarensis
CTGTAGTCCCAGCTACTTGGGAGGCAGAGGCAGGAGAATCGCTTGAGCCCAGGAATTGGAGGTTGCTGTGAGCTGTGATGCTACAGCACTCTACCCAGGGTGACAGCTTGAGGCTCTGTCTCAAAAAAAAAAAAAAAAAAACCTATCTCATTAATTCTAATTAATGCCTAATGAAAATCAAGAGGCAGAACCAAGTCCGAACAAGCAAAACCCAAGAAGTAAGCAGAACATTCAGTTCAAAGTCAAGGGAGCTGGGTTGAGCTTGCTCTGTGACTTAGAAAAATACAATTCTGACCCCTGAAAGTCCCCACCAAGAGGTGGGCCTGGTGACAGGGTACAAAAGTGGGAAGCAGAGAGGGTCACAGAACCCCTGCCAACCAAATCACGGGGCCCACAGGTGAGGGTGTTAGAATTTAGGCTGGGGTTGGGAGGTAGCATATGGGCTTGTGGCCAAGAAGTAAAGCTCTCAAGGGCACCAGAGGAAATCCATGGCCAGAGTGACCCGTTTCTGCTCAGAATCTTTCTTCTCATGGAATCTCAGGGTTAGAAGAAAATGAGGGTTATTGAACCCATGTTTCCCATACTTCCCACCCAGTAAGAATCATGTGGAGAGGCTGGTCTTTGCACCCTCCCCAGATATTCTGCCTTCAGTGGGTCTGGGACAGTGCAAGGGAATGTTTTTAACAAGTATCCCCAGGTGCTTCTTATCAACACACAAACTCGGGAAACACTGAGTAATGCAGCCTCCCACCTGAGACTGGAAAACCTCCAGGGTCTCCACCAGAGGTCAGAGAGTTATCCTTGAACACCAGTGATGGGAGGCTCACTGCTCCTTCCATGGATTGGTTTTAACTATTAGAGAGTTCTTTCATGGGTCATGTTAATAACTGTCACCCTTCTCCTTTTGGGTCAGCACACAGTGTATTTGCCCCCTCTTCTGTACCTTTACATAAATGATGATGAAGGATACTGCAAACATTTTTAATTGTAGTAAAATATACATGAAATCTACTATCTTATCAGGCTTTCCAGGGGTTAGTGGGGAAGGAAAGATGAACAGGTGCAACACACAGGATTTTTAAGGCAGTGAAAATGCTCTGATGCGACAGTGGTAGATACACTTCATTATACATTCATCCAGGCCTACAGAGTGTGCAACACCCAGAGTGAAGTCTAATGAAAACCATGGACTTGGGGTGATAATGATGCAGTAACGTAGGCTTATCAGTGGTGACAAACGTACCATGCTGGTTCAGGATGTTGATAATGGGAGAGGCCATGCATGTGTAAGGGCAGGGAGTGTATTAGGAAATCTCTATACTGTCATTGCGCTGTGACCCTAAAAATGTTCTTCAAAAATTAAGTCTTTAAGTGGCACGTGTACTTCAAGTGGCTAAGGTGCCAGCCACATACGAATCTGGCCCAGGCCTGCCAAACAATGTCAACTACAACCAAAAAATGGCCAGGCATTGTGGTGGGCACCTGTAGTCCCAGCTACTTGGTAGGATGAGGCAAGAGAATCGCTTAAGCCCAGGAGTTTGAGGTGGCTGTGAGCTGTGACACCATGGCACTCTACCCAGGGCGATAGCTTGAGGCTCTGTCTCAAAAAAATTAAGTCTTTAAAAAGTATTTACCATCTTAACCATTTTTAAGTGTAAGTTCGGTAGCACTAAGTATATTCACATTGTTGTGAATCATACTCCAGGACTTGTATCTTATAGAACCAAAACTTTGTACCTATTAAATCCTCCATTCCCCTCCCCCTCCACCACTGGCAACCACAGAATATTATAAACTTCTCTCCAGGCAAAAACAACTCCAGGACCTTCAATCCCCTTTGTTCTGGATATTCTCCTTGTTAGGTACAGACAGGGAACAGGGTGAGAGAAGAAAAAATAAAATGCAAAATAAAACAGAATAATAAGACAGAACAAATACACAGACGGCTCCTGACAGAGGGGAAACCGCCCAACCCAAGATATTTCCTTAAAGTTAGAAGAGCGCTTTTTAAACAATAGGACCCCCGGTATGGGTGCACACTAGACCATGAGAGCTAGGTGTCACTCCACAAGAGCATCTGTGGTTTATGAGAACAACAAGCATCAACAGTTCTAAGCAGGGCACCCTAAAGTTGACCTTTGATGTATAGTTCTTCATTTTAATATAATTAAAAATGGAACTGTGGGGTGGCACCTGTGTCTCAGTGAATAGGGCGCCGACCCCATATACCTAGAGTGGCGGGTTCACATCCAGCCCCGCTGAACTGCAACAAAAAAATAACTGGGCATTGTGGCAGGCACCTGTAGTCCCAGCCACTTGGGAGGCTGAGGCAAGAGAATCACCTAAGCCCAGGAACTGGAGGTTGCTGTGAGCTGTATGATGCCACAGCACTTTACTAAGGGTGATAAAGTGAGACTCTGTCTCTACAAAAAAAAAAAAAAAAAATGGAACCATGGGAACTTATAGATAGAAGTTCTATACCGCCCTTATATGGGGGTATAGCTCAGTGGTAGAGCATTTGATTGCAGAAATTATATACCATAGCTAATGCATAATCATGAGTTAAGAAATGCATAAATATTAGAAGTAGGCAGGGCAAAGCTAGGAATTAAGGAATAAACAGCGAGGGGGTGCCAGGAGAGATGGCTCATGCCTATAATCCTAGCGCTCTGGGATGCCGAGGTGGGTAGATTGCTTGAGCTCACGCGTTCAAGACCAGCCTGAGCAAGACCGAGATCCTGTCTCTACAAAAAATAGAAAATCTGAGATAAGAGGATCACTTGAGCCCAAGAGTTGGAGGTTGGTGCGAGCTATGATGACATCATGGCCCTCTACGCAGGACAACAGCTTAAGATTTTGTTTCAAAAAAAGGAAAAAAATAAACGCAAAGGGGAAAGTTTGTAAAGCATCCTCTCTCACTCGGAAGGGACAGACAGACCCATTCCTCTCTTTGGAACATACTATCCTGCTTAAGAAGAAATAAAACCTGCTGTTAGCTTGCTTACTTGCTTTGTGGTTTTGCGCCAGTTGAGTCAAAACACTTTCAGTTTCTAGGAACCACTTGCTAGTGGTACCCAGGGAAAGCCTAGACCAAGGCTGAGGGGTCTTTATAGCCCCCTAACATCCCTCAAGACCAATACACCCCGGACTCTGGCCAGCCCAGAACTTTCTCCTGTGTAGGCTCTCAGTCTCCAGCATATCTGTAGCCACCACTGACCAATGCCAGCCACGTGCCAGAAACCGTGAAGGTTTCAGACCTATGTCCCTCTACTCCTCCCAGCCACCCTATAAGATTACTACTGTGCTTACTCCTATTTAACAGATGAGGAAATCAAGTCATGGAAAGTTAACCAATTTTCTCAAAGTCACGCGTGACTTTTTTGTTTTTAGAGACAGAGTTTCACTTTGTCACCCTCGGTAGAGTGCCATGAACTGCGTCAGAGCTCACAGCAAACTCCAGCTCTTGGACTTAGGTGATTCTCTTGCCTCAGCCTCCTGAGTAGCTAGGACTGTAGGTGCCTGCCACAACACCTGGTTATTTTTTGTTGCAGTTTGGCCAGGGCTAGGTTTGAACCCATCACCGTCGGTATATGGGGCCAGCGCCCTCCTCACTGAGCCAGAGGCACCGCCCAGTCACACATGACTTAACTGAGGTCACCCAGTTAGCGAAGTAATAAAATACATTTCTAGCCCAGGCAATTAGATAGCTTGGGCTTAGGAATTCAAGATAGCCTGGGCAAGAGTGAGACTCTGTCTCTACTCAAAATAGAAAAACTAGCCAGGCATTGTGGTGGGCACCTATAGTCCCAGCTACTTGCAAGCTGAGGCAAGAAGGATGGCTTGAGTCCAGGAGCTTGAGGTTGCTGTGAGTTGTGACACCACAGCACTCTACCCAGTGTAACAGTGTGAGACTCTGTCTCAAAAAAAAAAAAAAAAAGTGCTTCTTATGTGCAAGTTAGTGATCTCAGCATTGTCACGCATACCGGAGGTGTATTCAAGGGCTAGGGGTTCAGGGTTGGCATCCTGGTGTAGTTCATTGGTTCCTCATAACATTCCCATGAGATAGGCACCATTTTTACTCCTTCTGCCTCACAGAGGAGCTGAGGCACCGAGCCAGGGCCTTGGGTGGTGAGCATTAGAGCTGGGCTTGAGTACATGCCCTTGGCCTTCACTCTACACTGTCTCCCTAGAACATGTAACTCTTATCTAGGTTGGTCTGCCACAATGAAACAAAATGGGAGATGGTGAGTTTCCAATGAGCAATTTACAATGGAGTCCAGAGAACACAGGTATAGTGCAGTTGCCATGGAGCAATATAACTCCCCCATGAGGACTCAGTTGAAAAAGCTGATGAAAGGATTATCCAAGTATCAGGAGCCTGAATTTGTCACTTATTGGCTGTGGGACTCTGGGTAGGACCCTTTGGCTCTTATGCCCTTGGTTTTCATCTCAGTAAAATGCCAAGGCTATAGCCGATCTTCTCCAAGACCCCTCTTAGTTGCCTGCTGCTTTGGACTCTGGATGGCCACATACTGGGGAGTTTTATGGAGTCTTGATGCTCAGGTCTCACTCCCAGAAACTCTGACTTTAACTAGTAAGGGCTTCAGGTTGAGAGCTTCCAAAATGATTCTAAAGCACAGCGGGGTGAACTCTGCACTATACCGTTGTCTCTCAAACTTTATCATGCCAACAGGTTACCTGGAGATCCTACTAATATGCAGAATTTGATGCCGCAGGTCTGAGGTAGGGCCTAAGATTTTGCATTGCTGCCAAGCAGGTCCAAGGACCACACTGAGTAGCAAGGGCTTGGCCAATGTCATGGTTCTCGAAGAGGGGTTCCTAGACCCACAGCATCAGCATCATCACCCCAGAATCTTTTCGAAATGCAAATTCTCAGGCCCCAACCCAGACGTACAAAATCAGAAACTCTGGGGGTGGAAGCCATGCATCTTTGTTTTAACAAGCCCTCCAGGGGTTCTCCTGCACCAGCTTGAGCCACACTGGTATGGAGGGCACAGCTCTCTTCCAGCTGTGGTCACTTTGCCCTGCTTGATGAGGATAATGGGGGATAATGGCAGTGACGCCCAATTGCTAAGCACTGGCTGCTCTGCCCTGAGTAAGGGACTATGAGCTTGAGTCGCTTATGGAAACTTGCTTGCTCTGTGTGCCTCCTGCTTCCCTGCGGAGCATGCTATTTCAGGACAGAGCCATAGAGGCAGAGGCTTTTCATTCTTTTCTCTTGCCTGATCACATTTGGTTCATGTGAAGCAAACGTGATCCTCGGTGTGGAAGCAGCCCTGAACTGGGGCTCAGGAGGCTCAAGTTCTCATCCTGGCCCTTCAACAGTCAGCCATAGGATCTTAGGGAAACTCCCTGGGCCTTGTCCCCTCATCTGCAAAATGAGGGTATGGATGAGGTGATTTTGGGGGTCTCAACCAGGCTGGCCATTCTGTCACTCCATCATTCTAGTAAGCAAAGGCTCTGTGGGCAATGTTCCTATTAAAGGGAAGTGGCTGCAAGCTGCAGCCAAACATTTCAAAACATTTCAGAATCTTTCTTGCCTTAGAACAGCCCTGAACATGCACTGTAATGGGGGGATATTAGGCATGGTGAAGTGGGCTACTTTGCATCACATTGCTCCATGGTGAGCATGGAGCTGGGATCTGAACCCAGGAGAGGTCAACTCCAAGGTCTGTGGCCTTTCTGTGGCATTCTGTGCTATAATAGGCTAACTCTTTCTACCTTACATAGAAGATAGCCTTTAAAAGAAGTAGCAATAAAGTCCTGGAAGAAGCCCAAGTGCCCATCGACCCACAAATGGATTAATAAATTGTGGTATATGTATACCAAGGGAAAAAAAAAAGAAAAAAAAATTCTGTACTTGAATGTTAGTTGCAGCACAATTCACAATTGCAAATATGTGTAATCAACCCAAGTGCCCATCAAATCATGAGTAGATTAATAACATGTGGTATATGTATGCCATGGCATGCTACTCAGCCATAAAAAGATTAATTAATGCCTTTTGCAATAATTTGGATGGAACTGGAGACCATTCTCCTAAGAAGTATCTAAAAAATGGAAGAAGAAACACCATATATGCTCACTATTAAATTGGAACTAACTGATGAGCACCTGTGTGGTAGAGGGGAATAAAACTCACTGGAATCCAAGGAAGGGAGTGGGGAGAGGTAGAGATGGGCCGAAACCTATGTAATGGATACAATGAACACTATTTTGGTGTTAGGCATACTTATAGCTGAGACTCGAGCCTTACAAAAGAGACCCATGTAACCAAAAACATTTGTACCCAATAATGTATCCCCAAACTGGTGATTAGTATCTACTCCTACATTAATTTCTTATCTGTCTGTCCTTATTTTATTGTGTTTTCTATGCATATAATAATGTGATTATCTATTGATAATAGATAATTGATATTGATAATATGATTACCATACTTTCCAACAAGCATTCCTGACGAGAAAAGACTTTTTGGTGTGGGATAGCCACATATGATGGTGTGGAATATCATTATAATGAAAACATGGAAATCAGTTAAATGTCTAATAACAATGAAAAGGTTAACGAAATTAGGATATTATATTGCATGCCATTAAAAGGAGAAATTTTAAAAGCTATTAAACAATATGTGAAAGTCCTAATGATACATTAAATGAAATTAGCGAAATATGAAATTATACGGTGTGAGGCAAATGTATAAAAGCATATACATTTAGCAAGGAAATGCAGTAAATTTGTGAGGAGTAACTGGCCCTAGGTGTTGGCATTATGGTAGATTTAATGTTTATACTTTCTAAAACATAGGGAAGCATTCTTTTTATAACTGAAGCAGATGATAAACATTATTACATCTGTAGGAGACAGAGAAAGATAATAAATTATGAACATGCTTTGTTCTAAGTGTGATTATCTCCCATGGGGATCCTTAACTTAGATTTGTTAATTTGCTTATGCCACAGAGAAGACAAGTTTTCATAAACTGTTAGTAACTGGCCAGTCAGCCTTGCAATTGTATTCTCTAGGAGGAGAACAACTGACTGGTTTTCCACTAGAGCCAGATCTGGGAATTCTTACAGACAAATGCCTTCCTCCTCTAAGGCAAGAATAGCTTCTAAAACAGAAAGGGAGATCTGCCTATCCACTCAAGACAGGCTCATGGACAACACAGGCTGAGTAGTACATAGTACATTGTAGTTCAAGGACAAAACTCTGTACTCAACCATTAAAACATTCAGGAACTATGAGAAGTCAGGTCTCTGGTTAATTCAGTGTCAAGTGTGTTGAGTCCCGGTGTTCAGCCCTTCTTATACTAAAAGATCTTGCACATTTCTGAGATGGAAATCTGATTTTCAGAATTTCCAAAGCTTATTTGACTTCTGAACCTAATTTTCTTGAAATACATTTTTATTGCTCTAAACATGAAAGAAATTATGGCCTTGGTGTTCCCTGTGGAACTCTAAACCTGGATCTTCATTAGGAAGAGAAAAGAGTTTATAATAAAAATTTCATAAGCCCTTCTTTTTTATATTTAAAATTAATAGGAGGGTACAAACTTTAGGTTACATTGTTCTCACTTCCAAGGTAAAGTTCAAGTTGTAGAAGAGCCTTTCTCCCAGGGGGCATGCTGAACACCCTGACATTGTGCACATTAGCCAAGATCCTATGAATTGCCAACCCCTTCCCCCTTTCCTCACTTTCCTCATTCATCCCCTTACTAGATTATATTTGTGTTTTATTGTTTGTATGGGTGTGTAGTTGTTTATATCTTGGTTTCATATTAGTATTGAGTAGATCGGATATTTTTTTCCATTCTTGAGCTACTTTACTAAGAACACATTTCAACTCCATCCAGATAAACATAAAAGATGTAAAGTCTCCATCTTTTTATGGCTGAATAGTATTCCATGGTATACAAATGCCACAGTTTTTTAATCTATTTGTGGATTGAAGGGCATTTGCATTGCTTCCACAACTTGGCAATTATGAATTGAGCTATAATAAACTTTTGAAGGCAAATGTCTTTGTGGCAAAATGATGCTTTTTCTTCTGGGTAGATACCTAGTAATGGGATTGCATGTCAACTTTTAGTTCTTTGAGGATTCTCCTTATTTCTTCCCAAAAAGGTTGTATTAGTTTGAAATCTCATCAGCAGTGTAGAAGTGTTCCCTTCTCTCCACATCCACACTAGCATCTGCAGCTTTGATACTTTGTGATGTGGGCTAATCTTACTGGAGTTAGGTGATATCACAGAATGATTTTGAGTTGCATTTCTTGGACAATCAAGGACAATAAGCATTTTTTTTCATGTGTTTGTTGGCCATTTGGCCATTGTCTGTCATCTTCAGAGAAGTTTCTGTTCAAGTCTCTTGCCCACTTGGGTTTTTTTTTTTTTTCTGGTTCTATATGAAACAAAGTACTATCTTTTTTTCCAGTTCTTCAAAGTATGACATTGGTGTTTTGATGGGGATTGCATTAAATCTACAGATTGCTTTGGGTAGTGTGGACATTTTTACAGTGTTGATTCTTCCCAGCCACAAGCATGGTCCATTTGTGAACATATTCTTCTATTTCCTTTCTCAGGGTTGCATACTTCTCTTTATAGAGATATTTCTCATCTTTTGTTAGATATATTCCCAAATATTTCATCTTCTTTGGAGCTATTATAAAAGTGATAGTCTTTAACATTATTCTTGACTTGACTATTGTAGACATACATTAAGGCTACTGATTTGTGTGTATTGATTTTGTATCCTCAGACACTTCTAAATTCTTAATCACTTCTATGAGGTTTATAGGTGAGTCTCTGGGGTGTAAGATCATGTCATTTGCAAAGACTGAAAGTTTGACCAACACTATGTTGAACAGCAGTGATGACAGTGGGCATCCTTGTCATGTTCCAGATCTGAGTGGAAATGTTTTCAATTTTATGCCATTCAATATGATATTGGCTGTGGGTTTGTTGTAGACGGCCTTTATTAGTTTAAGAAATGTCCCACCTAAACCTATTTTCTTAAGTTTCTTATCGAGAAAGGATGCCAGATATTAAAAGATTTTTCTGCATCAATTGAGAGAATCATCTGGTCTTTGCTTTTGATTTTATTTATGTGGTGAATTATATTCATGGATTTACATGGGTGGAACTTGCCCTGCATCTCTAGAAAAAAATCTACTTGACCATGGTATATAACTTTTTAATGTTTTGCTGTATTCTGCTTTCTAAGATCTTATTGAATACTTTTGCATCCATGTTTGTTAATGATATTGGTATATAGTTTTCTTTTTTGTTGGGTCCTTTCCTGGTTTAGGGATCAGGGTGATATTTGCTTTATAGAACATGTTGGGGAGGATTCCTTTCTTCTCTATGTTTTGGAGTAGATTATGTAATATAAGAACTTGTTCTTCTTTGAAAATTTGGTTGAATTCTGGTGTGAAACCGTCTGGTCCAGGGCTTTTCTTTTGGGGAAGATTTGGTATAGTTGATGCTATTTCAGTACTTGATATAGTCTATTCAAAATTTTGAATTCTTTGAGATTTATTTTAGGAAGGTGGTATGCTTTCAGGTATTGGTCCAATTTCTCTACATTTTCATATTTCTAGGAATAGAAAACACTATAATAGAAAACAGTACGTTCTGTTTTATAGTAATCATTAAGGATCTTTTGTATTTCTGTGGTATGTTGTTATTTCCCCTTTATTGTTTTTGATTAAAGTTATTAGAGATTTTACTTTTCTATTTCTGGTTAGTCTGGACAAGGTTTTATCAATTTTATTAATCTTTTCAAGGAACCAACTTTTTGTTTTGCTGATCTTCCAAACGATTCTTTTGGTTTTGATTTCCATTTAATTCTGCTTTAATTTTCTTATCTTCTGCTGGGTTTGAAGTGGGATTGTTCTTCCTTTTCCAGTTGCTTGAGGTGTCCCATTAGGTTGTTGACTTACTCTCTTTCTGTTTTCTTGATTAAGGCATCTAATGCTATAAATTTCTCTCTAAGGACTGCCTTTGCAGTATCCCACAGATTTTGATAGTTTCTTGCTTCATTATCATTTTGCTCTAAATATCTAATGATTTCCTTGTTAATCTTATCTTTGACCCAGCTACCATTCAGCATAAAGTTATTTAGTTTCCATGACTTTGAGTATAAAGATTTCTGTTGATATTGAATTCAACTTTTATTCTGTGATGGTCCGAGAAGATACAAGGAATAATTTCTATTCTTTTAAATTTGTTGAGGTTAGATTTGTATCCTAAGTTATGATCAATTCTGAAGGATGATCTGTGGGCTGCTGAGAAGAATGTGTACTCAGTTTTGTTAGGATGAAATATTCTGTAAATGTCTGTTAAGTCCATTTGTTCTAGGGTCATGTTTAAGTTCTTTATTTCCTTCTTTAGTTGCTGCTTAGAGGATCTGTCCAATACTGCGAAAGGGGTGTTACAATCTCCAACTATTATATGCAGAAAGATATCATGTTAATTAGACCAGTTAGGGTTTGTTTCATAAATCAAGGAGTGTTCAGGTAGAGTGCCTAAGTGTTAATTATCAAAATATCTTTATGTTGCATGCTACATGAGGGCCCCTTCTTGAAGTGGTTGGCAGTCAGGTGTGCTTTAGGGAAGTAATAAGAGTGCTAGGGTTTGTTCAAGTTGAAAGTAGAGAACGGGGGGAAGGGTGAGGTAGGCAGGCTCAGGGTGCAAAAGGGAGCAGTGGCTGGGCCTCAGAAAGTCATCAGAATTAGTAATGAAGACAAGGAAGAGAAACTCAGAGGAAAAGCTAGATAAAGTGAATAGCTAGCTATAGGATTCTTTGGAATTGTCCTTGAAATGTCTTGAAAGATTTTGATGAATGATTATGTTTTGCTTACTGATGGTATCTAATCTGTAAAATGGGCACTACATCATCAGCTCTACATGATACACTAGTACAGTACTACCATGTTTATCACAAAAATAGTAAGTTCTTATTAAATGTTTGATTAATTAAATATACTTTCAACCATACTCCTATCTCAAGTGGAAAGAATATTGAGACTATAACCTGGTCCTTCCTAATCACAAACATGATATTCTATTCATAATTGGCTTTTAGTTTCTTCATTATAAATTTCATTCCCATCAATCTGATTTATATTTGGAGAGTTTAATCTAACACAAGTAGCTTCCCATGAAGCTACCAAATTCCAGTACTGGCACTGAGTAACAGACTTTGAACAAGTTGTTTAATCTCGTGGAGCCTTATTTTCTCAAATCATTGAACTATACAAAGAGTCAGTATCAGTGCTAGTACATAGACATTTATAAAATAAAATTATCTATGTAAAGTCCTAGACAAACATTTTCTATAAATAGTTGCTATTAGTATTTTAAAGTCTTTAAAAAGGACAAGATGCATTAGTCGATTTTTAAAATTTTATTAAATATTTCATCATTTCATAAATAAGGAAATCAAGTATTTGACTTCAAATCCCCAAGTACCTGAGAAGCTCCATGCATGTTAGCAATTCAAGGCATTTATATTGAGTGAATGGAGCAAATCTGAGTGTTTTAGGACCAGGTCAGTACCCTTTACCTCTCCCTTCCTGATAGGAGCCCTAGTGGCAATAGTACCTATTTTGTGTTTATGGAATTCTTTCAAAAACTGTTTTGATTTTTTTTTTAGCAGAACATATGAAGAAATTAAATTCCACCCAGAGCCATTACTTTGTTTATTCAGTCACTTGCAATCTCTCTGTTGCTATTTTAAAAATATCTTGCCTGCACTGCCTCATTATTTCAGAAGGCAAATTAATCACACATTCTCCCTATGTGAGATCTTCATTTGACCCTCTCATCACAGTATCCTATTTGGTATTTATCACCTTAAAGTATACGTGGCTAGTGATGGCAAAAAATAGATCTTATACAATCACAGTACTTTGATCTAAAGTTGCCAGCAAATTGGTTTAATGCCAAGAGCCACCATGCTTATTTACTTTTCTTTTTCCCTTAAGGCGACTCTCTCTAAATTATGCTCTGAGTTCTTCTCACCAACATGGCATAGACAGAAAATAGACTCCTATCCTGGATAATGAACCCACTATGTTTGGGGAGCTAAGGAGATGTAGCCAAACTAATGAGAAATATCTCCTTCTGCTCCTTTACACCAAAACCTGGAGATATGCTAACAATTGGTAGAGATGCATTTTCAGTTAAAGTCATAACAGTGTTCTTCCAGGGCTTCTTAGCACCAATAACTGAGTCTTTGGAAGAGCAAAGGATTATCATATGAAATATAATGATCAATTGACTTGTGGCCTAAGACTCCAGAAAGACCATCTCCTGCCTAGAGAAGGATTGTGTTTCTCAGTGTCAGGAAAGAATGTGTCTGCCTGGAGACCAGCAGACTCTAAGTTTAAACTGGAAGACAGTGAATGAGGGAGAAAAATGTCCAGGGCAAAAGGAATACAGAACAGAGAAAGAATAGTGTGGGAATTGATGATGAATCACGACCGGAGGAAACAGAAACTGCCTCAAACACCCAGACACAGATGAACAGCGCAGTGGCGAGAACAAAACACATTTAGGTTTTCAGTAGAGTTATTGTAGGAGATGTCTCCAGGACTAGGAGGAGACACCTCATGGCTGAAGGGTGTGTTTTACTTGTGCAGAATGATGCCCATGGCTCAGCACACGAGGCACACCCTTGTAGGTGTTTCCTACAAATACCTAGATAGTGCATGGCACAAAACTGGCATAAGTGGAGAATGCAGGTGTAATGAGATGTTCCGGTTTCACTAAATGGTTCTTGTCACAACCCCTAAGGCCCTGGTCTCAGTTGCTGCACGAAGGAACCAGGCGTGACATGGATTAGATGTATAAGCTTGTGGAAGCCAGACTAACCTTAAGTGCAGGGTAGCTCAGGCCCCCTTCGTAATGGCTATTTATTAACGTTATACACAACAGGTGTGGAGAGTTAAGGTCATGACATATGAGGGCTGCATGCTTAAGGATGGCCACATACTCTTTCCTCACATGTTCTTTCCCCACAACCCCCATGAAGATCTCCTAAGCATCAAATTTAACACATGCTTACTCGTGAGTGACCAATCTTATCTCATTCCAGAACACCGAGTTACTTGGGGGATTGTCCAGAAACGTCTTGAGGCTTGCCAGGAGACTGTCCTGTTCTCAACATTTCCTTTTAATGTGATAAGAATCAGTAACTGTCCTTTGCAAGCATGGTGTCCATTCCTCTACAGCTTCTAAATGCACATTAGTTTCACTAAAGACAATCCATCTGATACAATCCATGCCCCACTGATCTCATGTCCTTAGGAGGTAGAAGAGGCGAGTATGAGTCTTGCTGGTCTAGATTTTCCTACAGCCTACAAAGCTGAATTGCAAGCCTTGCTGAGAAAAGAGTGAAAAAGTCCTTTTGTGATCCTCCTCCCAGCATCAGAAAATCTGGAAATTACCTCAGATTAAGTGAAAACACATTTTTAAACTCTTGGAGGTTTTATGAGTTTTATTTGTGCTGAAATGCAGAGCTCTAGTTCTTTAATTTTGTGTGCTGCTGTATTCCATTGTATAAGATACCACTATGTTTTATTTTACTTCTTGCCTGGCATCTCAGTTTTCTCCAGATGATTCTTTTTATTGTTGCTATAAAATGAGGAATATGTCTCCATGCAGGAGATGCCATAGACTCTGGCAGTAGAACTATTTGATCCTAAGCTATGTATTTGAATTTCTAGAGATTTCCAGGTTGTTCTCAAAACTATGCATATTTAATACTCTGAGGAAGAAAGTATCAGAAGTTTCATCACTTCATACATTTGTCAACATACAGTATTATATGATCACTTAAGTTTTGATAATCTAATAATTTGATGCATTTTATGGATTCCCAATATGATGGAATATATTTATGTAAGTTGATACCATATGTTTCCTTGACTGTGCTTAGCATCTACTAATCTTTTGCCCATTTTCTCTTGGATAGTCATCATTTTGCTAGTTGCTTTGTAGAAATTCTTAATGTATTTCAGTCACTATTTCATTGTTAGCTACATGGGTAACAAATATATTCTTCCAGCCTGTGGTCTTTTTAGTAAACACAGTCTTTTTCATGAGCCAAATTATCAATTAAAAGACAAATTTATCAACAAAGATAATATATAGATAAGCTATTGAGTTGTTTAGTACTATATTTGGAAATCATGGAGAAGTAAATAGTGAGAATAAAATGAGAGACTAAAATAAGAGCTAAAAATAATGAAGAGATGTTAAAATGTTCATCTGTTTCGTAGCTAAATTTGCCCTTGTTTATTTGTTTTGGTACTATGCCACTTAACTATTACAGAAATAATGCTATATAACAGACTGAGTGGCTGACAATGGTACTCACTCCTGTAGGTCTGCAGCTCAGCAAGGTTTTACTAGTCAGGGCTGGAGCCAGCTGATAACTGTGCTTCAGGTTGGCTGGGTTTCACTCCAGATATCTGCTACAAATCATCCTAGGCTCAGTAGTTATTTGGGTCATGATCTCATAGAAATGGCGAACCAAACTGTTCTTACACATTTTAAAGCCTCTGCTCATGTCACCTTCTATTCACAATCCTTTGGTCAAGACAAGTCACATTGTTAATTCCAAAGAAAGAAAATCAGCTATGCTCTGACTCAAGAGGGGAAGAAGAGGCAAGTGAATATTCATTGAATATTCCAGTCTATCACAGGGAGCTCATACCGTGGAAAGCTTACACTGTCTGGAGGAACATGAAATACCATACTTTTAAGTAAATCATTTTTGTGCCAATGTGTGAAGATAATCTTCCTTAATAATTCTTACCTCATGGTTTGTTACAAAGAATAAAACAGCCTTGTAGTTACAGATGATAAAATCTGGAAGTCTAATGTACAGCATGAGAAGTATAATTAATAATATTGTACTGAGAATTTGATGAGAGTAGCTTCAATAAAGAGACATCAGTATAATATCTCCTCAATCAAAGCTGTCTATTTCAGTCATATATGTTGGCTATTTAAATCACAGCTTGTGTTACAAACAAAATCATAAAACAAGCAATAAATGTATATATAAATAGAACTATAGTATAATTTTAAGATACGTGAAATAATCTGAATAAATGGTAAATGATACAAAGTTTGGTGATAAGAATCAATGTCACTTAAAAAAATCTACTTTTCTACATTAACATAATAATTAATGGAACTCCATATCACTAAAATTTGGTAGGTTTCTTGTTGACACTGGAGATAATGATTTGAAAGTTTTTGTATTAGAATGTTACATGCAGAAAATGCCAAAAAAGTTTGATAAAAATAGTAAAGGAGATTTGCATTACAGGGCCTTTAACTATACTAGTTTACTCAAAAGTCATGTGTTAACAAAACTGTATATTAAAAAAGATCAGCGGAACTTTGGATCCAAAAGAAGCTTTCTTTATGTATGGAAATTTAATATATGATGAACATGGCATTTCAATTTAGTGGTGGAAATTACTGATTGTAAAACATGGTTTAGCACATTTGGATTCCATTTGGAATAGACTTAATATCCTACCTTACACCTTATATAGAAATAAATCCCAGATGGCATAAATACCTCAGTTTCAATAGTAATACCATAAAAGTTTAGGTGGAAAATTAGAAAAATGCTTTTATAACTTTTAGAATAGATGGTCTTTTAAAACAATATAGGAAACCTAGAAACTAAAAACAAAAGATAGAAAGAAATAGAATAAAAGGATATTATAATTATATATGATAATAATACTCCAGCTCACCGCACTCTCCTGCCTTTCCTCCTGCCTCACTAGCCTCCCACGCCCTCTCTGCTCTGCAGAAGTTCACTATTTTCCTAACGTTCGCAACACCAGTCTCCCCACTTCCTCTGCTTCTCTGAATGTCTGTAACAGGAACTACCGTAGTTACCAATGGGTTTCACTTCATGGACATGAGAATGTACTTGTGCTCAGTGGCATAATTTTTCACTTAATATGAACTTTAAATTATACAAACCAGTGTGCAAAGATGAAACTTTACTTTTTCTCATTTACTTTCTGTTTTGGGTCTCGTTTAGTGTGATGTAAACTTTTTCTCATCACTTTTATGTACATTCAGTCAAATTTAATGATTTTTTTGTCCTCCCTCTTTTTAGAATTTGATGCTACCTCCCGACATGTTCACAGTCTCTGAGTCACAGGATCTGAAAGAAAGGATGATCTCCTAACCTCACCCCTTACTGGTCAAACCTTCTCCATGGTTATGAGAGGAGACACGTCCTGGTTATCAAATTGATTCAACCAAGATATAACGGGGACCACTCTGCATCAGGCCCTGAGAAGTCACTGGGGATATATTTGCAAAGGAAACAGACCCATCCTTCCAAAGTCCAGAATCCACTAGGCAGTAAGCACTGGACACAGGGTTACAGGGTGATTAATGGTGTAAAGAACAATGCAGACTCGATCTTGTGTAAATAGGTAGATGTGACAAAATCATTGTAAATTGACTTCTGTGATAAATAGGAATTAAGAGGGGGTGGTGGAAGGAAAGAAGGAGGAAGGGGTGCAAGGAAGTCAACACAACTGTTTGGCCATGGTTTGGGGAGTTAAAGCATATATAGAGACCTTAAGAAAGAGAGAGTATGGCACATTTGAGAAGCACAAATTAGGTACAGCACGGGTGATGGGTAGAGTGCAAAGGGGAAAGCAGCAATTGAGGATAGAGAGGTAGGATTTTGCAAGGCCTTGCAAACAACAGTAGGTGGGGATCTTTGTGTATTCATTTTGTGTATTCATTTCTTAAAAACAAGTAACAAAGACAGAGTTTAGAACAGAAGTGCAAAAAAAGAATATTAAATATGTAGATTCTAGAAATATAGTTTGACTTTAGGTAGATAGATTGACATATAAAATAGATAATTATCTTTATAGATATATGTGTAAATACGTACCTAGAACATGAAAGGGAGAGTGGACACGTTGTCTTGGTTGGAATGCAGGTTGGGTTATGATGTGAATTTTGAAAGATGAGTAGGTATTTTGAAAAGGTCATTCCTTACCATTTCAATTTGCCTATCAGCTGCATGCTTCTTTGTAAGTTATTTTGCTGCTAATTTGATGCTCCTTTTTCCAAAACAACGACACAAAATAAAGTACCCATATTTAGCAGGAGCTGTCAAATTAGCAACATTTCAAAACAATACTAAAAGAAAATGGATTGTAGAGTTCGTGCTCTGGCAACTACTCCTCTGGGGAGCTATTAACAAAACCAAGGGACTGGGTCAGTGTACAATTTTAATGAAAATTGAAAATTATATGGGAGGTATTTTATGCCTTTTTGTAGATATTTTTATTTGTCCTTTTTCACAAACACTGGACTTTTTGTCATTGTCAGTGCTTGGAGTCAAGTCGCGGAAATCATCAGCACTATAATTTTTGGAAGTTGATATTCAACAGTGATCCTACAGAGCAGATCACCTACAGTGGCCACAGATCAGTAACCCTGATTCATTTTTATTTTATTTTATATTTAAATTAAAAAGGAATAGCCTAGTGAACCAAGAAAAGAGTAAATAGTGAACTTCCCAACTAGAAATTGGAAGCGACCCCAGCATTTGCTGTGATTTAAGGGTCCTACATAACCACACTTTGTTTCTATTTCCTCAACTGTAAAAAGGACTGAATAAGATAATTAAAATTTACAATTATCATTTTCATTACCCTATATTTGTACAGCTGTTGCAAAATATAGATACAGTAATTCATAAAACCTAAAGAAATACATATTTATTATTTTTTTATTAAATCATAACTGTGTACAATTATGAGGAACAATGTGCTGATTTCATATACAATGTGGAATGCTTAAATCAAACTGATTAACATAGCCATCATCTCACTTACTTATTTGTTGTGGTAAGACATTTATTTATACTATACTCTTAGTAGTTTTGAAATGTACCATTACATTGGGCAAAATAGGTGAGGTCCAACCAAATACCCTTCTTCTTCCTGTCCTCCCTACTCTTCTTCTTCTCCCTTCCTTCTTTCTGGACTATAGTTTGTTTAATCATTCACATGAATGTGTAGGTGATAATATATTGGTTTCAAAATAGTATTGAGTACATTGAATACTTTTTTCCCCTTTCTTGAGATACTCTACTAAAAAGAATATGTTTCAGTTCCATTCAGGTAAACAGAAAAGTCGTAAAGCCTCCATCCTTTTCTATGGCTGCATAGTATTCCATGGTATACATACACCACAATTTGTTAATCCATTCATGGGTTGATGGTCATTGGATTGCTTGTATGTCTTGGCAATTATGAATTGGGCTGCAATAAATATTCTGGTGCAGATGTCTCTGTTACAAAACGATTTTTGATCATCTGGGCATATACCTAGTAGAGGAATTGCAGGTAGGTCAACTAGTTCTTTGAGAATTCTCCAAACTTCTTTCCAAAAAAGTCATGTTACTCTGAAGTCCCACCAGCAGTTTAGAAGTGTTCCCTTCTCTCCACAACCACACCAACATCTGCAGTTTGGGGATTTTGCGATGTGGGCTAATCTTACTGGAGTTAGGTGATATCTCAGAGTGGTTTTAATTTGCATTTCTCTGATGATTAAAGATGACAAGCATTTTTTTCATGTTTGTTGGCCATTTGCCTGTCATCTTCAGAGAAGTTTCTGTTCAAGTCTCTTGCCTGCAAGGCAAGGAGGTTATCTGTTCTTTATTTTATTGATTAATTTGAGTTTTCTGTGAATTCTAGTTATCACACCTTTGTCAGAAACACAGCCTGCAAAAATCCTCTCCCATTCTGAAGGCGGTCTGCTTGCTTTACTTATAGTGCTCTTTGCAGTGCAGAAGTTTTTTAGCTTTAGCAGATCCCAGTAATATATTTTTGATGCTGCTTCAATTGCCGAGGAGATCCTTCTCATAAAATATTTTCCCAGGCCAATTTCTTCAAGTGTTTTCCCTGCACTCCCTTCTAGTATTTTTATAGTTTCATGTTGTAAGTTTCAATCTTTTATACAGTGAGAATCGATTTTTGTTAGTGGTGAAAGGTGAGGGTATAGTTTCAGTCTTCTACAGGTCACTAGCCAGTTCTCCTACTTCTTTATTTTTAAATGTGAGGTCTTATAGACCAGTTTTGAAACAATTCTTACTAAATAAAGCATCAAGTTATCTTTTCTCAGGAAATCAAAGAAGAGGCAACAGTTGACTTGCCAAGCAAAGTGTTTTCTGGCATCAATATGTCAGTAAATATTTACTAGAAATTAGTAAGTAGCAAACGCTCTCCCAAGTTCTGGAGATATTTCAGTAAATGAAACACACAGATTCTACTTTAATGATATAAGAAGGAGCAAGTCATAATAGTAATAATACAACTGAATTAATTTGTAAAAATCTGAAAAAACAAATTTATCCTTAAAAAGGAAGAGAAATGAGTAATAAGAAATAGAAACAATAGGAAATATAGAAAAGAGTAAAATGTAATCAATTCTAAATTTAGCAATAGTTAAATTTGAATTGACTATATTGACAAGTTAAAAAACAAAAATTTTCAGGTTGAATAAAAGGAAAATCTAGCCACATGACATTTAAAAAAGATACAACTGAAACACAAAGGCACAAAAAGTTGAAATCAATACACCAGCATAATGTCAAGTATATAAAAAACTATAGATTGTCACATTTGCATCAGACAATATAGTCTGTACTAACAAAAGGCATCATTAGGGATAATAAGGTAACTTTACAAGGATAAAAACCAGTTATGTAAGATCTTGTGAGATTTCTAAACTTGTATATATCTAATCCAAATGAATTTGGACTCCTATATAACATCATATATAAAAATTAACTTGAAATGGATCAAAGAACTAAATGTGAGAGCAAAAACTATAAACCACTAGGAAGAAGCTGTAAGCATAAATTTTATTTATTTATTTATTTTGCAGTTTTTGGCTGGGGCTGGGTTTGAACCTGCCACCTCCAGCATATGTGGCCGGCGCCCTACTCCTTTGAGGCACAGTCATCGCCCGATAAGCATAAATTTTTAAGAATTTTTATAATTTTGGACAAGAATGTTTACATAGGATACCGAAAGCACGAGTAACAAAAGAAAAAAAATTTAGTTTCATCAAAATTTAACATGTTTATGCTTTAAAGGATGTCATCAGAAGGTGAAATGACAACCCATGGAATGGGAGAAAAATTTGCAAATTATACATCTGACAAGAAACTTATTCAAGAATATATAAAGAACTATTGTAACAATCATAAAAACAGGCTCGGAGCCTGTGGCTCAACGGGCTAAGGCGCCAGCCACATACACCTGAGCTGGCGGTTCGAATCCAGCCTGGGCCCGCCAAACAAAAATGACGGCTGCAACCAAAAAATGGCCGGGCGTTGGGGCAGGCGCCTGTAGCCCCAGCTACTTGGGAGGCGGAGGCGGAAGACTCATTTGAGCCCAGGAATTGGAGGTTGCTGTGAGCTGTGATGCCACAGCAGGGTGACAGCTTGAGGCTCTGTCTCAGAAAAAAAAAAAAAAAAACACTCGTAAGAACACAAATAACGCAATCTTAAAAATGGATGTTTCTCCAAAAAGGGTCTACAACAAACCAATAAGCACATGTAAAGAGAATTGCCCTTGTTAGGAAGTGTAAATCAAACCGTAATTAGATGTCACTTTACACCCACTAGGATGGCTAGAGTAAAAAAAAGTCAGATGATAATAACAAGTGTTGGAAAAATGTGAAGAAACAGGAATGATCATCCCCTGCTGGTGGGAACGGGAATCGGCAGGGCTGGTTTGGGGCCCAGTCTGCCAGTCTGATAGTTCCTCTCAAGATTAAACAAGGTTGTATGTGGCTCAGAAAAGCTAGTCCTGGGTATATACTAAAGAGAAATGCAACAGACGTCTGTACAAATACTTGTACACAAATGTTTATTATATTCATAATAGTCAAAAGGTGAGAACACGAACGTCCTTAAGATGGTAAATGGATTAAAAAGCAGTGGTATTGATCCAGGGATGGACGGTGGCGCCCTGGCTGGGGCCCTGCTGGGCTTCCCGGGAGGACCTGCCATGCCTATGTCTCACCGCCCGGGGTGTTGGGGCGACGGACCGGGGAGCTGAGGGCTGGAGAGCCGAGTACTGCGGAGAGGGGCAGTCACCCCAAGCCTGTGGGTCCGTAGGAAGTTGGGGGAGACACCGCGCAGCCTGCCCTGCTGCCCCAGCCTCCTCTTCTTCCCGCTTGTTTCAGGGGACAGTGCCACCCAGTGTGGGCTGCCCTCCCCGGCACACGCACAGCTTCTGAGCCTGAAAGGGGCCGGGACGCGGGATTCCTCCTTTCAGAGCTGAACAGGGTCCCCCATCTCCTAGGTATGGGCAACTTCATGAAGAAACATCCTGACATTCACCTTGCCCTGAGGGAAAGGGACTCTATCCATTGAAAACGTGTTTTTCCACCTAGCGAGTCCTGGCTAAATGTAACTCTCAGTACACCCCTAGACGAGGACCCAGGCAGTTCCAACTTGGGTGTTTTCCTCTGCCAGGATCTCTGGGGATTTTCCTGTATTCTTTTCTGTTTAATAAATGCTACCTTGCCACTTATCTGTGGTCCATGTGTTCATTCTTCCCATCTCAGAAAGCAAGGACCTAGGGAAGAAAGAAATTCTGGTAACAGTGTATCCATACAACGGAGGGCTATTCATTGATGCAAGGAATGAAATGCTGATACAAGCTACCACAAGGGCAAAACTTGACAGAAAATAAGTGATGTTTCACCATAAGCTGGAAAACTAAGAGATGTAAAGTAGATCAGTAATTGTTCAGGGCTGATGGAGAGAAATGGGAAATGGGAACAGAAAGTTACAGCTAAAGGATACTTGGTATTTTTACCTTTTTTTTTTAAAGACAGTCTCCTTCTGTCACCCCGGCGTCACAAGCTCACAGCCACCTCAAACTCTTGGGCTTAAGCGATTCTCTTGCCTCAGCCTCCCAAGTAGCTGGGACTACAGGTGCCCACCACAACACCTGGCTATTTTTTGGTTGTAGTTGTCATTGTTTATTTTTGTAAATATCCCATGTAAACCGGGGCTGGATGTGAACCCACCAGCTCCTGTGTATGACTGGCATCCTAGCCCCTGAGCTACAGGCACTGAGCCGGTACTTGGTATTTTTAAATCAATCCTAAAATTAATTGTAGTAATGGTTTTACATACCTGTGAATATAGCAAAAAGCATTGAATTGTGCACTTTAAAGGGGTGAAATGTGTACTGTATAAATTATATGTCAATTAAGTTGCTTTATAAAAACCTCAAAATAAACCAAGACAAATGTGATGGACTTGTGCGATCATCATGGGATATTTCAATATGCCTTTTAGAATTTTGTATTAAGCTACAGCAAAAATTATACTTTACCGCATACATATCAGAAGCACTTGTAAAATCCAACATCTCACTAACAGAGAGGAGATTATTTTTAGGTATACATGGGATATTTACAAAAATAAACTATACACCGAATTATAAAGGAAACTCACAATTTTCAAATAGTCATTTGTACTACATTATTCTGATCCCATGCTATTAATTTAGAAGTAAGATAAGTTTAAAACAAATAGACTTTAAAAACACATTTCTAAATGACCTGCTAATTAAAGACTGAGAATTTAAAACAGTAACTAAAAACATCTTAGTATGGAAAGATAATTAATGCTACATTTCTGAAATGTTGGAATATAGTTGAAATAGTATATTAAATATTTATATACTTAATTGCAGTATTGTAAAAGAGTTTAAAATTAGTTGTATCCAATTTAAGAAGTTAGAAAAAGAACAAAGCAAACACAAAGAAAGTAGAAATAAAACATATTCTAAATTTAGCAGAAGTAATGATGTAACAAACAAAAATCCAATACAGGACCAGAAAAGCTATAAATTGGTTCTTTGAATAAACTTGTAAAATTGCTAAGCATGAACAAGATTAAAAAAATTACAAATATAAGACATGACCAAAGAAACATGATAAATGCATCAGTGATTAAAGATATAAGAGGATGCATTAAAAAGCTTTGGGTCACTAACTGAAGTATTAACATAATGACCAAATTACTGGAAAAGTAGAACTTATTGAAACACACTAAAAGGAAATAAAAAATCTCTACCATTCTATAACAAAAAACTTAAATTGTTTAATATAAAGTCTTTTTTTTTTTTTTAGAGACCGAGTTTTACTTTGTTGCCCTCAATAGAGTGCTGTAGCATCACAGCTCACAGCAACCTCCAACTCTTGGACTTAGGCGATTCTCTTGCCTCAGACTTTCGAGTAGACAGGACTACAGGCACTGGCCACAACGCCCTGCTATTTTTTTATTGCAGTTTGGCCGAGGCCGGGTTCGAATCCGCCACCCTCAGTATTTGGAGCTGGCACCCTACTTACTGAGCCACAGGCACTACCCTAATATAACAATTCTAAAAAGAATACATTAAGCCTTTAAAGTTTTAAAAGTGGTATAAAATTCTCCAGAACAAGATCCTTATAAACATTTACAAACTTCCAGATGTAGGGAAAAAAAGTAGCCCTCAGTTTATTGTGTGAAGTCAATCTCAAGACAATCATATAATCCTTACAACTAACAAAATAATAAATCCAGCTCTATATAAAACAGGTAATGACCACCTGTATCATGCAAGTGTATGATGACTTATAAATCTTTATATATTATTCCCCCATTTTATGATTTTTTTTAAAAAGGGGGAAAAACATGCATGAAATTATTAACTGAAGGGATGAATGGAGTCAAGGGAATGTTTGAATGTTGGTGGAGTTGGAAAAAAGACAGAGTGGGAGAAAGAGCAGAGAATTTCTGTAACACCGCTTCTAAGTACTGCAGGCCGTTTGAAATCTAATGGACAAATGGAAGACTTGGCTTTAGACAGATATCCATACTACAAGGAGGAAAGGGGAGAGAGAACGGGATGAGTGGGGGACGTGCGCTGCTTTGCTGAGTGCTGGGGTTTGCTTCATGAACAAGTTCATGGGTTTGTGAGTGTGCAGACTGTTCTTGCTAGCAAGCTAAGGGCATTTTACTTTTTATGCAATTTAATTAGTTACTTTTTTAGAGACAAGTCTTTGCTCTATTGCCTAGGATGAACTAGAGTGGTATCATCAAAGCTCACAGCAAACTCAGACTCAGGGGCTCAAGGGATTTTCCTGCTTCCTCTTCCAGAAGAGCCGGGATTACAAACACCGGGAACCACGTCCAGCTATTTTTTTTATCCTTTTGCATCATGTAGGACAAAGGTCTCATTTTTTGCCCATGAGAAGAAGAAAGAGCTAACAGCATGAAAAATCTATTCAAGGGAATAACTGAAGAAAATTTCCCTGGTATTACCAGAGATCTAGTCATAAAGACACAAGATGGTCATCAACCCTGGGAAGATTCATCGCAAAGAGTACATCTCCACAACACATTGTAATCAACCGGCCAAGGTCAAAATGAATGACAAAGAGGCACAAGCTATCAAAATCGATGGGTGACAGCAAAAGCATACTTACGAAAAAATTCATTTAAAACTATTTAAAATAGTCTTAAATGCCGACATCCAAAAGTCAGAAAGACTACAAATCAACAACCTCACACTATATCTCAAGATCACAGAGCTTTGTACTTTCTGGGTGTCGGTGCTCTGTTTTTAAATATGTTTGTGTAAGTAATGATTTCCCTGATGTTTCCAATGGAAATAGCATCTCTTTAGACTACTCTGATAAGGAACCAAAAACACTGTAAAGTTTAGTTTTTTAAAGATTTCCTGGATTTTCTCAAGTCTCATCTTTCTCCCAGTCCCCCCTCCCCCACAGCAGTACCATGTGAAAACATTTTATAAGTTCTAGCTAGAAGGAAGGTGAAGTGATGAACTTACTGCTGAGGAGAAAAATGAAGTGGGCCATTATTATCACATTATAAAACTCTGAGCTCTGCTATTCTCTGCTAGATCTTAAAATTAACACATGAAAAAGAAAATACAATAGTATAGTTTCTGGACTGTTTTGCTTTGCTTATGCAAGTCATCTTTTTTCTTCTCATCCTCTTTTTCCTCCTTTTAACTTGCTTGATTTAAAATAACTCTTCCTAAAACTTCCCTGGAAATCTCTTATCCTTCTTTACAAACTTCATTTGGGGACATTTGTTATTATTTATCCATCCTCTGTTTTAATCTCTCAAAAACACATATCAAACAATCCGTTATTGCTTTTATTTAAAATAAATAAATTTAAAATCCATATTTTATAACAAGCATCCATTGATTTTATGTTGCTATTAATATTAATGTTGACACTTGAAGTCCAAATTGTCAGCATTAGTGTCAAAGTAAATATCAATTAAAGGTGTTATTTATTTGCATTTGAATCAGCAGAGAAATAGTGACAAGTTGGCATATAAAAGAAAAGCATTTGAATACCATAAGGATGAGTTAAGTCTCACTGGTATCAGTATAAAATTCAAATTTTATCAGAAATTATTTTTAAAGCCCTAGAATTTATATTTGACAATTGCAAGCAAGTCTTGAGGTACATAGAAGGAAATGGAGGTAAGATGAAGAAATGCAGTCATAAGTGGAAAAAGAAATCTTTTTTTTTTAATGTGATAGCTCTACTAAGGCCTGCTAATGTCAACAAGTCACACTCCTAAGACTCTGACTTTCCATATGCAGCACTACTGTGGGGTTGACCAGGTAATTTAGGGCACAAACACAAGTGTCACACACACACAAATTCCAATAAATATCAAGCTAAATTCCAGTTCACAAAATGTGGTTGCCAAGAAAGTCAGAAACAGGATTTAAAACTGCTCACTATTGCTGACAAAATGAACATTATACCTCGGTAGCTCCAAAAAAAATTTCTTTTTTTGAGACAGAGCCTCAAGCTGTCACCCTGGATAGAGTGCCATGGCATCACAGCTCACAGCAACCTCCAATTCCTGGGCTCAAGCTAGTCTCCTGCCTCCGCCTCCCAAGTAGATGGGACTACAGACGCCTGCCACAACCCTGGCCATTTATTGGTTGCAGCCGTCATTGTTGTTCAGCGGCCCGGGCTGGATTTGAACCCTCCAGCTCAGGTGTATGTGGCTGGCGCCTTAGCCGGTTGAACCACAGGTGCCAAGCCACTCCAAAAGTTTTCAGACTGTGTTATGGTCCATTTCACTTCCCAGAAACATAGTTGACAGTGTCCTTTCTGACTCACCTGGGCAGGTTTCTACTTGCTTGACTCATTGGTGTTGCTGGGACGGCTTCATTGGCTGCTGTCAGTGTGGATTTTATGGTTTTTGATTTTGGGGGTTTTTTTGCAGTTTTTGGCTGGGGCTGGTTTTGAACCCGCCACCTCCGGCATATGTGGTCTGCGCCCTACTCCTTTGAGCCACAGGCGCAACTTGATTTTTTGTACATCTCAAAACTTTCACAATAACCCCCCACTGGAAAAATTAGGCAATAAAATTAAGAGCAAATATGACCGTAAGAACATGAAAGGAAGAAGTATGCAAAAGTATGTCTTTGCAAGTGACATATTCTCTATCTGGGAAATTTAGGAAAATTCATGACTGATCTACTACAAACCATAATTAAAAATTGATATAGCTGTGTTCTAACATCATATTTTATTCCAGCTCCCTAAATAGAAACAAAAAATTACTCTTCCTGAATTGTTTGATAAAAGGTAAATTGGATTTAGCATAATAAATATATTTTGCTGGATGATTTAACCATTCCCTATATTTTTATAGCTTGCTACGGCAAACAACCTTTGACCATGAAAGTATTATCCATCTGTGGATATAATATATGTGAACTTTAATATTCATAGTATATGTGAAATTTAATATTTTGAAGTTTATGAAAAAGTCTATAACTCTAAACTTGGTTTTATTACAGATTAAAGTTGTCTGGATTTATATAAAAGTAGATATAATTTTATATAAAAGTAACCAGAGGGAAAATTTTTTTTTCTTCAGATTGATGCTTAGACCAAAGAATTCCTCAGATGTGTATCTTGCACCTCATAAACACTATTTGAGAGAGCCTTTCTACCTTGTCAACTTCTGGTTTAAATTCATTCTAGCAGTACGGACTTTGAATTCTGCTCAGATATACGTACAAGTGAAATGGCATGCGTAATATGTAGTATTCACCTTAATTTTTTTCCTGCCTTTTATATAAATTCAAAACAATTTAGAGGGGAGGAAGCCTAACAAAATGTTATTAGATTTAGGTAGAGCCTATAAATTATTTTGAGTTACTTCTAATAGGTTATCTGCAAAATGTTAAACTCATACAAAAATTAAAAAAAATTAAGGTCATCTTAATATTATAGACATATAAGCAGGAAAATTTGGATGCAAATAATTAGCCCTTTAATGGCAATCACATGCAATTAATCATGTTCAAGTTTTTTCAAATGTTTATCGTGTTTTGAGCTCATTCAGTATGAGGAAAAATGTCACAGTGTAGCCTAGATATTTTATTCAATTGTTTGATTTAGCTGACAGTACAAGAAAGAATATGTCAATGTGTTTATTTAGCTACACATACTACTCATTTTACTTATTTGTTTTTCTATAATTAAGTGTAATTTTGAATTATGACTTCTATATTAATCATATGAGATAAACTGAAACACGAAATTGTAAATTCTTTCTGTATTTAATTCTAGATTGGTCTGATAATATAAAGATTTTATAGAGATTAATTTGACTATAATTCTACTATTCATGTTCAGTTTCTCAATTTTTATCTGACATTACTATTATTTAAAATAATTTATTTGTGTTTTATTACTATGGCATAGCAAAACTTGACATTTGAAAATTTTTCTAGAGCATTGCCAATTAAAATCACATAAATTTTTCACCTTATTATACATTGATTGAATTATATTAGTGCTTTATACTTTAACAATGAATTTCTTACATTATTTTTAATCTTAAAGAAAGATCGCTGCTATCAATTTAATTGCATACTTAAGATAATGAAGTAAGAACCCAGAAAAGCTTTTCACTTCCATTTCCTAAGTTTTGATAAATCCATAAATGGCTTACTTAGATACTTGCTGGAAACTGCCCTGTAATTTGATACAAAAATGTAAAGGTTAATTTGCTCCATTATTGGAACTTTAATTATACTACATCAGTTATTTAGAAGGTTTGACATTTCCTGTAAATTCTTCTAATTAGAACACTCTTAGTGATTTTTATGAAAAGAGATGAAACCACCAAAATGTGTTGACAGAGAAAAACCTTTTTACTCTTATTGAATGAGCACACAATATCATAAACATTTGGAAAATTTAAGCACTATAAATTTACAGTTAAAGTGCCATGTGGGGATGATCTCAAGTTTTTTTGGGTTAGTTGTGATTGCTTTTTCTCCATACTTTTGTGGGGGAGGAGATTGTGTTTGCATTGTTGTGGAAAAAAATCTGATTAAACATGGGAAAGTCATTAAGAGTATGTTACAAGAGAGGATACATAAATTGTCAGATTGAAAATTCAGTTTGCTTCACGAGGAAAAATTATAAATTTCAATGTTGTGTAACTTACTTTTATCCGTTCAACATTTTTAGGGTGAAAAAGTTTTGGGTGAAAAAGTTTTGTTGACGGGAATGTGAATTAGTATAGCCATTATGGAGGAGTATGAAAGTTCTTCAAGAGATTAAAAATAGGATTGATGTTTCAGCAATCCATTTTGGGGTATATATCAAAAGAATTAAAAATCATTTGTCAAAGTGATATCTGCATTTCCATTTTCATTGCAGGATTACCACCACAGCCAAGTTATGGAAGCAACCTAAGTCACTACTAATAAAGTAATGGATAAAGAAAATGTAGTACATGTGCACAATGAAATACTATTCAGCCTTTAAAAGGAGGAATTTTTGTCATTTTCAACAACATTGATGAACCTGGAGGACTTTAAGTTAATTAAGCCAG